>SNQN01001412.1:31482-50737 GCA_008642245.1 Bassia scoparia
CCTTCTCTATAAACATGCATTAGCTTAACTTCTCAATCTTGGTTTTGTATGAGGTTCAAACATGCTATAATAAGGTTTGCACATTCACCAGTGGGCTTAGTTGAAGACTTTAATACCTGCACACAAGCAACATTATCAACTTGCACCATTAGATGAGGGATGTTTAAATCCTTAGCCATGATTAAACCATGATGAATAGCCTYGAGTTCAACATGGAAAGCACAAGTCACTCCAAAATTGGCACTAAAAACCTATAAATTGACCTCTTGCATCTCGAATTAAACCCATCAACCTACTATACTCGAGCTTCCTTTAGCCGCTCCATCATAGTTTAAGATGCATGTACTGAGATCAGGCGGTGCTTTCCAAGTAATAAGGATCTTTTCTTTAGCCCTAGATTGTCGAGAATCAGACCTAGTGTGAAGTG
Organism: Bassia scoparia; assembly: GCA_008642245.1. Classification (NCBI taxonomy): domain Eukaryota; kingdom Viridiplantae; phylum Streptophyta; class Magnoliopsida; order Caryophyllales; family Amaranthaceae; genus Bassia; species Bassia scoparia. The sequence goes on from SNQN01001412.1 coordinate 31,910, forward strand.
TTCTTAGGGCTCGACAAGTTTCCTCAATTCGAACCTTTAGAAAAGCACATTCAACATACGAAATATCTTGTTTCCTCCCATAAATGTGACAATACCTCCATCGCCATATCCACCATACAAAAACCCCAAATTCAATGTCCTAGGTTATACGAGATGGATGACGGTTATGAAGGTTTGTAATAATCCAAGTTGCAAGGAATGAGTGAAAAAGAGGGGGGCCTGATCCATGGCACCCATATGGATCCAAATAGAACGAGCCACTAGGYAATCTTGAAGAGCATGCAGCGTTGTTTCATCATCATGACCACAAATTGCACATGAAGGTGAATTTGTCATGTGCCTTTTGAAGAGATTAAAATTACATAGTATCCGATCAWGAAGTGCCACCCATAAGAAAACACGAGCTYGTTRTTGAATTTGGACATGCCATACAAGCCCCCAGCTTCGATCACCATGCATAGTATGTTCATGACGGATAATGCACATACCAKATTTAATAGAGAATGTTCCATTTCCTCCTTCGTGCAAATACATTAAATCTCTAAGGTTTGGATCATCTATCACTTYATGGGCCGCAATTTTCTTATAGCACTTCATTAGGAAGATATTCAGYAAATACATCCCATCTCTATCCTCTAGGATTATCCCGAAGCTCCTCTATTGTTGCACGTTCCAATTCAAATGGTAGGGATTTAAGAATAAAGCYAGTTAATGGCTTATTATAAACCCACGAGTGATCCCAAAACAAGGTAGMCTTTCCATTTCCTATAGTCGTACACGRTCCTTGACAAAGGAAACATTTGTTTTCCAYGATGCCCTAGCACACATTTGACATTGATTGCTTGGCTTGAAAMATATCAACATCGCACCTTCCCTTGCAGTACTTTTTCCWCAAAACACGTGACCATAATGTGATGGGTTCAGTCAGATTTCTCCAACCCAATTTGGTAAGGAATGCAKCATTAGTGTGTCTAGAGGATCGTATCCCTAAACCACATGCCGCTAGGGTAATTGCAAAGTCTCCCACGAAAGGAGGTGAACTTTACGTTGTTCCTCGTTCCCCCCCCCCCCCMMTAAAAGCCTTGTTTTTTTATCGATCTCGTCGCAAGTAGTCTTAGGCAGTTTGGTCGATTGCATTACATAAGAAGCAACATTTGATAGGGTGATTCTTCTCGCAAGTGTTAGGTATCTAGATTTCTAACCAGCTAACCACCTATCATTCTTTTCACAAAAATAGGCAAAAGTTTCTTTGGTGACTTTACCAATCAAATTAGGTAGTCTAAGATATTTTACAAAGTCCTTTGTTTCAGTCATCTCCAATGCCTGACATATTGTATATCTGATCGGAGAACTCACAATTTTTGGAGAAATTTAAAAAAGGCAAGAGAACACCAAACTGATTTTTAGCCTAGAAGCCTTGCAAAACCGAGTTAGCACATCCTTAATGGTATGAGCTTGATCAGAAGTAGCCTCGGCCAAGAGAACAAATTCTTCGATCCACAAAAAAATTAAAATTATTGATAATAAAGGCCCATTGCGACTTGCTCGCTATTAAGCTTCCACATGCCAAGATACATGGATCTCTCCATTGTTTGATACAATATCTACATACACATAATGAACAGGTAGGGTGTAAATGGATCCCTTGACGACCCCTCTCATAGGAATAAAATTCATCAATAGTCCCCATTAAGAAGATCGCATAGATGTCATTGTAACACATCCATGATTACATGGACAAGATGAATAGGTAAATTCATTTAGACGAGTGTATTGTGAATGAATCCCAGCGTAGCATTATATATGCCTTTTCGAAATAGATTTCAAGGCCATATAACTTGCCTCCATGCTTAGCTCTTGTAGTATGGATGATTTCCTGCATGATACAATGTTATCGATGATTTGTCTCATCGGTAACAAGCTTGCCTGAATACTGCAAATAAGAAGTGGTATGATATCCTTGATATTTTTCACATATGATTTTTGAAATAATCTAATAAGCCACGTTGCATAATTTGAAATGGAATTTTAGGATGCTCCTTGTTTGGAATGACGGTGAGGAATGTTTCATTCAAATATTCAAGCACGCCTTTTCCTTGTATACAGCTAAGGCCATATCATAGTCTTGATTTTTTCACTAAGTCCTATTCTTATGATAAAAGAGAGCTTGGAAACCACTCGACCGAGTGCTTTGAGGCTTCCTATTTCTAGAGGCAAGGTCAATATCAGCTCGTGAGAATGGCCTTGAAACCAAACGCCAATGTTGTCGTTCCACTAAAAAAAGAGGTCTTGAGAAATAACTCCAAATTTAAGTTTTTTCATGCAGTATAGAGGCTTAAAATAGTCACACAAACATGTCTTACCTGCTGCTCGTATCGTGCTGCGGACTCCATGAGTATCCATAATAGATACCTTTATTATGCCATCTTCGCATAATGGTACTCAGTTGGAAATAGGTGATTTATGAATCACCATCTTCAATCCAATCACATCGTAATTTCTAGTACCATAAATTTCTCTGTTTCAATACTTGTCAAGTTTTCTTCGAATTTTAGCCTCTCACATTAAGACCTCGACTATGAGCAGGGTTGAGCACAAACGGGTACCAGCCTATTTTTGTGGATCCGAATCAGAATTGACCGGCACAAGTAATTGGAACCGAAACCGGTTGAGTCAGTTCCAATTTTTAGGAATCGGAACAGAACGGTTGAGTCGGTTCTAATTTTTTAGGAATTGGAACCGCCAAGAACCTATTCTAGAATCGGGTACTCGTTAAAACCCTTATTATAAAATTAGTTAAAGCAATTGAGGATTGAGCCAATAGACCTAACCATAAAGGCTGCACATAAATCCTAATCACCTATAAACACATACAAAGCAAACTAAAAACAAACGAAAATCTCATACAAAGCACTATAATCTAACACATACTGTATTGACTATTGGAAACTTAATTGAAGCAAACGGCCAACATTACAATATCATATGATAAATTGCTTCATCGAATGCAATATCACATTACTGTATTGTAGACGTGGGCCGAACCCGCCTCGACGGGGCGGCTTGGGCTACATCGATGTGTGTTTGTGTTGTGGCTGAGCACAAACCCGCACGTGAGTGCGTTGGGGAGTGTTGTCAAGTAAGGGGATCGCCACCGTGCCTATAAAGGTTAATCACGGACGCCCGAAACGTTGGAGCCAAAACAATGGCCCACGTTCTAATCCAGTAACCAGTTCGTGGTTCGGGGATGGTACGATGAATCTTGAGCCCAATCCGCCTGCATGAGCGGCCTCTACTCGGTCTTATTGTAATTCCATTTAAACACGATTATTGGATGCACACAACTTAGCAATTTCAAGCCTTAATAGAGCACTAACCCTAAGGTTACTAAGTGGTTACTATATAACAAAATTACTACCTAGCCTAAATATTGTGACCACTTATGTTAATCAATATTAATACGTGCCTAAACCGATTGCCATAATTATCCGACTTTAATGTGGTTCGGTTATTCCGGTCTTATTTAAAGAATTATAAAAGGTGATTGAGAATATACCAAGAATGGAAATAGAATATACAAAATTTTTTACCTTAGATCGCTCGCTAGAAAAGACATAGAAACAAAAGTTAGAATCAAAATCGTTCCTGCCATTAACAATTTATTCAAAGAAAACAAAGTAAAAAGTTAGATTGATATAATAATGAGAAGAATAAAAAAAATCACCAAAAATATAAATAAGATCAAATAAGATAAAATGAAAATCATGTCAATATAATCAAATAACAAATAAAACAAGAAACTAACAAAAATAAACAATGGAAACAGCCTGACCAATCTGGCTTTGGATCAGAAAAAAACCGCAAGATAAATTTTTAATTTTTTTCTATATTTTTATATAAACAAGACATCATAAGCTTCAAAACGGATATTCACACGACTCCTAGGTCATCCAATTGTCCTGTAAAATTCGGCAAAGTTAGACATTAAAACTGAAATCGGACAATCAGTGCAGCGGAGTAATGCCAGAGCATGTTCGAGGCATAAAATGCCTGTTTAACATTTTATATAATTTTTTAAATAATTTTTTCTGAAAATTAGACATGAAGGCTTAAACCGAGTACTCGCACGACTCGTAATTCATCCGACGCAATCCAGAAGAAATCGCCGAATCTGCAGCTATGAACAAAACCGAAAAAACAAATGAGATACAACAATCAAAACATAACAAAATACAATATAGAACAAGATGATTACTTAAATGAATCATGAAATAAATAAATATATGGTTATTGAGTGTTATAGTCCTCAGAAATTGTATCGAATCGTCGGGTCGAAACGGAATCGTCAAACCTTCGATGGCTTGGTTTCGAGACTGTTTTGGGGTAGTTTTTGGGTTGTTTGCTGCTGCAGTTTGAGGGTCGATATACGGCTGTTTAGGACAGGTTTTTAAGGGTTTAGAAGTTATTGATGCTGCTGTGTTTAGGGCAGAAGCGAGGCTGTTTTAAGTGGCGTTTGGGCTTGTTTTGTTGTGCGGTGCTGCTGTATTACAGCAGTTTAGGAGGTATTTGAGAGGTTTTTTCGTGGGTTTTCTTCATGGTAGGAGGCTGATTTTAGGGGTTTAAATAGGGAGGATTAGGGTTGTAAGAGGTAGGGTGGAAGGGTCTAGAATTGTGCGTGAGTTTGGTTGTGCGTGTAAATTATGGACGGGCTTTGGCGTGGGTTTGCATGGTTGGGTGATTTTACGTGGAAATTAAAAGGTGGTTGGTTTGCATGGATTATGGGAATTATGGGTTTAGTTTATGGGATGTTAGTATTATTATTATTATTATTATTATATTATTATTATTATTTATTATTATTTTATTTATTATTAATTAATTATTAATTATTATTATTATATATTATTATTATATTATTATTATTATTATTATTATTATATTATTATATATTATTATTATTATTTATATTATTATTATTTAAAATACAAACGGGTAACGTTACAAGCACAAAAAAGACAAGTGATCTATAAGAAGTTGGGAGGGAGCCGAGATACATCTGGGCCCCTCCTCTAGCAATAGCGAAGCCTATCCGTCCAAAGATGTGAGCACTGCACGAGCCCAATGTCCTGGGCCTGGAGAACGTCTGGATCCGCTTCAGAAGCGCAACAGCACCCTTGTCTAATTCCAAAGAAGAGAGAAAAAAGGAAGGAATCCATATCCAATCGTCCTACAACGCGCCAAATACTTCTCCCCTTCCGCTGAGCTGCTACCGCCCTATACGATCAGGAACGAAGTCAGACAACCAGATTGCGTCAAAGGAGAAGAACCGTCAAGATCAACACACACATCAAGCCGTCGGCCAAGAGTAGAGCAAAACATCTGCCGTCGAAGAGCCCGCGATCCATCAGTCACCCAACATTTACCTCCTTACGAGCAGTAATCCAACGAACAAACAGATGTAAGAAGACGTACGCGGACAACATTGTGACGGTGCTGATACCCATCATCCCGAGCAGGAAACAGCATGATCCCCAAAAATATCCCCATCAAAAACCCGCGAGCAAGCAGAAACAAGGAGCCGAAATGGAGAATAAAGGAACACCAACCGATAAGAAAGAACAGAACGATAAGTCTTACCGTTCATAGTCTGACCCAAACAGATAATCGGAACCACCGGAGCCAAGCAGAAGCATGATCCCTTGTTGTGATTTCACAAGGCAACTTGACGGTAGACAAAGAGTAGGTGAGTGAGCAGATGCAAGTAACTTCGTGAAATACAAATCTGCCAGTCTTCATGAGCTTTGGGGCAGCGATCTCACTAGGGTTACGCATAAGGTTCAGTCTCCAGGTCTATTAAAAAGACCACGCACCATCAAAGGCGACCAAACCAAACCAACGCCAGAATGCTGAAGAGTTACCCTGTAAACAGAAGACTGCAACGCGATGCGAGGAAAGCAATAGGACCAATTATTATTATTATATTATTATTATTATTATTTATTATTATTATTATTATATTATTATTAATTATTATATTATAATTATTATTTTATTATATTATTATTATTATTATTATTATTATTATTATTATATTATTATTAGCTTGGTTTTAAGGGGAATGGTTTAAGGTTATTGTGCAATCTCAGGCCTTTTAAGAAATCCGGACCAATTGACGATCGATATAGTAAAATCATCGACCCTTATTTGGGAGAACATTTAGGTGTCTACATGTATGCATCCTACAAAATTCAAACAATACCAAGAATCCAGAAAGAATGTCAAAAATCCAGTAACAATACGAAATTCCAAATTAATCATACAAATACCAAAATAATCATACAAAACTTCAAGATTACTCATACAAATTAATACAGAAGTATAAAAAATACATACAAAAAGTTTAAAAAATGAAAAAAAATGTTGGTAACTAATTAAATGGATAAGATGTGAAGACGAGAGCTGATGCGATCGTGGGTGAAGAATTGAAGATAGCGTGAGGCGTGAGGCTACGTGATGTGTTTGAGTGAGAGTTTGAGGATGAGTGAATTCTGATTGAAGTTAGGGTAGAAGATGAGAAAGTAACTTTAAAATATTATGGGCTATTGGGCCTCATTACATTTAGTTTTTACAAACTCATGTTAAAACTAAAGCAAAGTTACAAATTAAACCAAAACTCACGTGACATATACCGGTATGTAACACCCAATAATTTCCTCTTTTTGAAATAGTAAAAGGCAATAAAACATGAGGAATTTAAAGTGCTACCGCACGTGTGAAAACATATTCGGCCTAAATAGAGTACGCGACGTACTAAGAACTTTTTAACAACTTGGAACACATAGGGCCTAAACAACGGAACTAATTGTTCCTTATTCAAAACCAAGTAATAAAATACAATGTTTAAATCAACTAAACCTCCAAGTTAGACTACTAAAACATACAGAGAGTAATGAAAATTATTCACTCAAGAAACACTCAAAACCCAAGTACTCCCGCAACCTCCATTATTACTTAAGCCTGAAAGTCTGCTCGCATTTAAAATGGGTCATCACTGGGTCAAGGTAATCACCAATCAGAAATCAGCAAAGCTAGAGTACACATATTATAAGAGCTAATCAAGATCAAGATCACATAAAATATGAATACAAGAGTACTAAAACTTGAAGTGAATATATTTATAATATATTCCTCTTTTAATACTGTGAGTAAGCACCGAACGGGTGTGTTACTTGGTGTCCACTCTAATGGACGTGTCAAGGGTGCAAATCCTTGACACAATAAATAAGGAAGAGATCTCAAGCTGTTGGAGGAACGCGGGGATCCAACGGTTCCTGGTAAGGTCATGGCCGAACCATGCCCCCGCTAATGTCATACTCTAGACGTGCACTCATCCAGAGTTTAATGCTATAGCTTTTCACTTAAGTGCTTAGAATTTAATATTATCGAATATTTATACACATCAAAAGAATTAACAACACATATACTCGCATGTTAATCTTTACTTCTTGTGACCAATCAAAGTAATATTTTAAATTGTTGCTACTAATAACTCCTTCTTTGCTTGGTGATCATGACTTAATTCATGTCACTTACCTTGGGGGTTACCATGTGACCCTCCCGTCGACGATGACACCRTAATATAAAATGCTTGCTTAGAGGCATGATTCAATAAATTAATCATACATTGAATAATAGAGAGTTTTAAGCTTCAATCAAATGCTTCTTAACATGCTTGAACTCATTCATGTCATTCTCATCACTTAAGGGAAATATTCATCATGCTAGGTACTAAAAACTTAACATGCTACTAATAAGACTTCCTTKAATCCTAGCATGATACTACGCATAGGTCTTATAACCCGTACGTACCTTGTATATACTGTATGCATCTCCAGCACTAGTTCTTAGAAGTCTYCAAGGGAATATTCTTCCCCTACAATTAATAAAGAATCGTATCAATAACCATCCTTAACTCAAGCAGCTTTTAGGACCCTTTAAAATATTTACAAGTGGAAGAAATGCTTAAAACGGTTTCTAAAATTTCTATTGCATGTCTAATAATATTTACATGCAATTTTGATGACTTAAAACCTTCTTAGCATGCCTTACTACTATTATATGTCTCTTAATAAAATCTGGAAATTATTTCCAACATACAAAATATTGTATGGCTTGAATCCTTGTTCCAAAACAACTACTCGTAACTAATATACCAATGCTTCAATACACTCATTTAGTGTTAAAATAGGCTGTAGAACAACAAAACATCATTTGTATAAATCTGGAAATATTTTGTAATCAAAATTGCTAATCCAATGTGGAGTAATAATTTATTAAAATATAAAAAATCCACGAAAATTATGAAACTTTTAGAAACGTGTATTATTATATATAGAATACGCACATATATTTTTGTAAATTATAGATGAACATAAAAATAAAGAAAAATCAAGATTCGAATCAGCAAACTGAAAAAATTGTCGCTTCGAAAACAAATTTATTAAAATAGTAGATCTTCTTGAAAAATTATGAATATTTTACCCATGGTGTATAATAACACACAGGATACGTATACAAATTTTCGTAAACTATGGGTGAGCATAAAAATAACGAAAATCAAAAACCGAAAAATAGTGAGTTCAAAAACGAATTTATTAAAATAGTAAATCTTATTGAAATTTTTTGAGAATTTTACAGAAGATGCTTAACAAGCCTTAAATCACTCGGGATTTTTTTGAAAATTAATGACCAGAAGAAAAGTAATAATAATAATAATAAATCATATACAAAAACCGATGAATTCTAAATTAACAAAATACTCATAAAATCTTAATAAATTAAATCTGAAAAATATTTTGTTAATACACAATATTTACAGCAATAATACTTAATTAAAAACATGATTAAAAACTCTTAAAACATCATAATCATCATCATATATATTTATATAGAATTTGTAAAAGTTAGGGTTTTAGGGTTTCTACACAAAACTTGGAAAGAGGAGAGAAAGGTGGTTGTCGGCTGTGCTGCTGCGCGACTGTGGGAGGAGATGAAGAAGGATGTCGTGCAAGGGGGATGGAGTATTTAGGGTTTTTTTTGTGTGAATCCGTGATTTGTGATGGAGAGTAGAAAGAGAAGAAAATATTTTTAGGGTTATATATATATAATAGGAATAGGACAATGTGAAAACAAATGTTAGGTGAAACTAAATACTTTTCTTGACCGTAGGATTTGGAGATGGACGATCACGATTGAATTTATGTATATACTTGTATTTCAATCTGGGGTAATTGAAGGTTAAAGGGGAACGTGTACTGTTCATAACAGTAGCTGAAAGTCTTGTGTACCCTTTACTGCTTGTATGTACCCCTAAAATGTAAAATGTACCATTTATTTTGGTTTCACGTTTTCATATAACATGTGGTTTCATTGGATCCTGATCTCTCTCTCTCTCTCTCTTCTCGTCTCTCTTCTCTCTCTACTATATTATATATTATATATATATATATATATATATATATATATTATATATATATATCAATCATAATCAATCAATCAATCATAGCCTTAATCCCATATGTGGGGTCGGCTAACATGAACCAAATGTGATAATTCCGGGAGGTCTCACATAAATTTCTCCTCCACTCCTCCGATCGGAGTCACTCTCCTTGGCAAATCCAACTGCTTCAGATCTTTTCTAACTCCTTCCACCAAGTCATTTTTGGTCCTCCCTCTACTCGTTTAAAAGCCCCTTGATCCACTCTCCACTCTTGCACCGGGTGCCCCTGAGGTCCCGTCTTACATGCCAAACCAACGCAAGCGTTTTCTCTAACTTTCTTGCAATATGCACACACCAACTTCTGCAGGATAACTTCATTTCTTATTCGACTCGAGAGGTTCCTGCACATCCATCTTCATCCGCATCTCGGTGAACCCTTTTGAAATGCTCTTTCTTGGAGGCCACATTCCGTACCATGAAAGCAAAACTGTCTTATAGCAGTCCTGGTAAAATTTCCTTCAGCTTTAAAGGGATGCTTCGATCAACTAACACTCCTGTAGCCGTTCCATTAACCCACCTTGACTTAATCCATGAGTCACATCTTTGTCAATATCCCATTCTTTTGGATGATTGACCCAAAAACTTAAAGCAATCACATATATATAATATATATAAATATATATATATATATATATATATATATATATATTATATATATTATATATATAATATATAATATTTTCTGAATAAAATAATAAAGAAGGCTTGTTGGCTAAATTAGAAAGACGCTCACAAGATATATAAGCTAAATAATCTCTTAAATCTTCTGGGCTTCAAGTTTAACAAGATAAGATTTCCCAATTTAATTTGGGATTGAATATATATGATATGTAATTATATTATGATAGAGAATATCATATATTAAATAAAAAATCTATTAAAATAAATACTCTGAATAATCATTTGTAAATAAATCTAAATCATTAAATAATTATTGACTTTTATTTAATAATTTGTTAGAAAAATGTGGGGATGACAAAACCAATTAGGTTCAATCTTAGAAACTTTTAATTGCTAGTCCAATCCAAGTCCAATCAATTGTCCTAGATCTAGCAAAGCGCAATTTCTTGAATTCAGGCAAGATTGCAAAGGCTCGAGACTTGCATTGGGGCCATAGAGTCACAAGAACAGCTGAAGTTTTCATGTTCTCGCAAGGCACCTCCATCAAGAAAGCTCAGTTCATTCTATTTAGCACAACTCACATGGCTAGCGTCGAACAACAACTTGCTGTTATTCTAGAAGTCTAGAAGGTGATACTCGCCTTGATAACAAGAAAGAGCATGGGGAACTAAGAGAGAAGAGGAAGTTGAAAGACTCTTGATTTTGACGAGGAGAAAGAAGACAAAGAAAAATCATCACTTCTCTTCGAAAACCAAGACGGAAAAAAGGTTGAACAACTAGAAAACTTGATTAGTCAAGAAAATGCCGAGAATTCATCCATGGGCCTGTGTTGCTGATATGAGATCAAGAGCCACCTTCCTAAGAATTTTGTCATCATTGATTTCCCAAATCAAAGGACTGAAGATCTAGAAGATCATCTTCGCACTTTCAACATGCAATGGCACTAAAAGGAATGGGTAAAGAGTTTTTCACTTCGTGTTTCCTATTATCTTGACACCATCCATCTAGGTGGTTCAAGAATTGGAATCAAAATAAGCTCGATGACTGAGATATCCAACAAGAATTTTCTAAAGCAATACAGGTTACAATACCTAGCTCCTGTGGACTCGCGAACTAGAGGACCAAGAAGGAGAGAAAGAAACTTACTACTTCCTTAACCGGTGGAGAGAGAAGGCCGCTTAGAGTGACTAACAAGCCCTCGAGGAAATCAAGTTTGAATGGTCATCAAGACCTTCAGCCCTAGCTGATCTTTTTTTTCTTTTATGTCATTTCAATCTTTTTCTTTTCTTTTTAAATCAATGGATGCTCTTATCCACTCAATGACCTCAAATATAAAAATAAAAAATAATTCAAAAAATAAATGGACATGTTTCTAGAGCCTTTTCCATATACCACAAAATAAATCCTTTCCCCTCATTTCACCTTAAATCAAACAGCTGTATTCAGCCCCTTTGAGCCTATTGACCATTTCTCTTCTAATGACATCAAAACACCGTTCAAAAGACAATGACAAGCTTAATTCAAAGATGCCAAAATCAATTTCAAWATCAAATGAAATCAAAATTCAAAGTTCAAAATTCAAAAGTCAAAAGATTGTCAAAGTCCAATACAAATCGAAGTACAATTCAAGCCTCACACCCTCAAACCTTGGCTCACATTACAACCTTAAAAGTCCTCTCCAAATGAACATTGTCCATTACTTTCACACATGGCCTCACGAGCTATGATCGGTCTGATTCCGCAAGGATATATAGGTAGCCTCACCTCAAGGTCCGACCTAATTAATAAAAATAAAAGGAGGTTCACCTCAATGAGCGGTTCGACTCTCTAGTCTAGACCCCGACATAGACTCATGTTTGGACCCGCACCATTAGCCAACCTCACATCTAGCCACGTCTTTGAACCTTAGTCACAAATTTGACCGTTTATATTTCTCAAACCATAGCCTATCCTTTGGCCACCTTCAAGGACTCGTTGACTCAATCTTAAAGAAGTAAAKCCACTTATTCTTTAAGGTTAGTACATCTCGTTGGGGAACTCTAAAATGACCCATCTACTATCAAACTTGTCTCTTCYACATTACCTCCAAGTTGAGGTGGGGGGCTAGCCGTCATCATGATCCACGCAAAACATTCCTTATCTTGTAGTTGGGGGCTTCTCGTCTCCTAAGGCTCTATTGCGTGTCCAAGTGAATTTCCAAATTATCATACAATATCAAATATCATACAACTCAGATTATCTCATACAAACATACAGAGTATAAAATAAATAACAACAAAAGTTTTAAAAAAATGAAAATAAATGTTGGTAACTAATTAAAATGGATAAATGTGAACGACGAGACTGATGCGATCGGTGGGTGAAATTGAAGAATAGGTGAGGCGTGAGGCTACTGACTGGTGTTGAGTGAAGTTTGAGGATGAGTGAATTCGATGAAGTTAGGTGAAGATGAGAAAGTAACTTTAAATATGTAGGCTATTGGCCTCATACATTTAGTCTTTACAAACTCATGTTATAAACTAAAGCAAAGTACAAATAAACCCTAAATCACTCTACATATACCGGTATGTAACACCCCAATAATTTCCTTCTTTTGAAATATAAAAGCAATAAACAGAGGAAATATAAAGTGCTACCGCCACGTGTGAAAACATATCGGCTAAATAGAGTACGCAGTCTAAGAACTTTTTAACAACTTGGAACACATAGGCCTAAACCAACGGAACTAAATTGTCCCTATTCAAAACCAAGTAATAAAAATACAATGTTTTAAATCAACTAAACCTCCAAAGTTAAACTACCAAAACATACAGAGAGTAATGAAAATATTTCACTCAAACACCTCAAAACCAAGTTACCCGCCAACCTCCATTATTACCTTAGCCTGAAAGTCTGCTCGCATTAAAATGGAGCACACTGGGTCAAGGAATTCACCAATCGAATCAGCAAAGCTGGAGTCGAACCATATTAAAGAGCTACATCAAGATCAGATCACAAATATGAATAACAAGAGTACTAAACTTGAGTGAATATATATATATATATTCCTCTTTAATACTGTGAGTAAGCACGAACGGGTGTCTACTTGTGTCCAACTCTAATGGACGTGTCAAGGGGCAATCCTTACACAATAAATAAAGGAGAATCTCAAGCGTTGAGGAACGCGGGGATCATACGGTTCTGGTAAGGTCATGGCCGAACCATGCCCCCGCTAATGTCAATACTCTAACGTTCACTCATCCAGAGTTTAATGCTACTACTTTCACTTAATGCTTAGTAATTTATATTATCGAAATTATACACATCAAGAATTAACAACACATATATCGCATTTAATCTTTACTTCTTGTGACAATCAAAGTAATAATTTAAATTTGCTACTATAACTCTTCTTGTTGGTGTATCATGACTAATTCATTGTCACTTACTCTTGGGACCATGTGACTCTGCCCGTCGACGATGACACCATAATATAAAATGCTTGCTAGAGGCATGATTCAATATTAACATACTTGAATATAGAAGTTTTAAGCTTCAATCAATGCTTCTTACATGCTGAACATTCATGCATTCTCATCACTTAAGGAAATATTCATCATCTAGGTACTAAAAACTTAACATGCTACTAACAAGACTCCTTTATCCTACATGATACTACAAGTCTTATAACCCGACGTACCTTGTAAACTGTATGCATCTCCAGCACTAGTTCTTAGAAGTCTTCAAGGGAATTCTTCCCCTACCTTAATAAGAATCGTATCAATAACCATCCTAACTCAAGCAGCTTTTAGACCTTAAAATTTTACAAGTGGAAGAAATGCTTAAAACGGTTCTAAAATTCTATTGCATGTCTAATAATATTTCATGCAATTTTGATGACTTAAAACCTTCTTTAGCATGCCTTACTACTATTATATTCTTCTTAATAAAATCTGAAATTATTTCCAACATACAAATAGTGTAGGCTTAATCCTGTTCAAAACAACTCGTCAACTAATATACCAATGCTTTCATACACTCATTAGTGTTAAAATGCTGTTGAAACAACAAACATCCTTTGTATAAATCTGGATATTTGTAAATCAAAATTGCTAATCCAATGTGGAGTTAATATTTATTAAATATAAAAAACCACGAAAATTATGAAACTTTTAGAAACGTGTATTATTATATAAGCAATACGCACATATATTTTGTAAATTAAGATGAACAAAAAATAAAGAAAATCAGATTCGAATCAGCAAACTGAAAATTGCGCTTCGAAAACAAATTTAAATAAATAATCTTCTGAAAAATATAATATTTACCCATGGATGTATTAATAAACAACAGATACGTATTACAATTTTCGTAAACTATGGTGAGCATAAAATAACGAAAATCAAAAACGAAAATAGTGAGTTCAAAAACGAATTTATTAAAATAGTAAATCTATTGAAATTTTTTGAGAATTTTACAGAAGAGCTTAACAAGCCTTAAATCACTCGCGGATTTTTTGAAAATAATGACCAGAAAAAAAGTAATAAAATAATAAATCTATACAAAACCGATGAATTCTAAATTACAAAAAATACTTCATAAAATCTTAAAAATTAAATCTGAAAAATATTTTGTAATACACAATATTTACAGCAATAATACTAATTAAAAACATGATTAAAAACTCTTAAAAAATAATCATCTATCATATATATTTTATCGAATTGTAAAATTAGGTTAGTTTCTACACAATGAAGAAGAGGAGAGAAAGGTCGTTGTCGGCTGCTTGCTGCATTCCGCGACTGTGGAGGAGATGAGAAGGATGTTCTGCAAGGGATGGAGTATTTAGGGCTTTTTTTTGTGAATCCTGTGATTGTATGAGAGTAGAAAAGAGACAGAGAAATATTTTAGGGTATATATATATATATATAGGATAGGATCATGTGAAAACACAATGTTAGGTGAAACTAAATATTAAATCTTGACCGGTAATTGGAGCATCATGACGATCGATTGATTTATGTATACTGTTATTTCAATCTGGGTACATTGAAGGTTAAAGGGTACACGGTACTGTCATCAACAGTAGCTGAAAGTCTTGTGTACCCCTTACTGCTTGTATGTACCCCTTAAAAGTAAATGTACCCATTTATTTTGTTTCACGTTTTCATATAACATGTGGTTTCATTGGATCCTGACTCTCCTCTTCTCTCTTCTCCTCTCTCTCTATAATATATATATATATTTATATATATATATAACTATATATATATATAATGTATATCAATCAACAATCAATCAATCAATCATAGCCTATCCCATATGTGGGGTCGGCTAACATGACCAAATTGATTATTCCGGAGTTCCACATTAAATTCCTCCTCCACTCCCTCCGATCGAGAGCCTCACTCTCTTGCAATCCAACATGCTTCAGATCTTCTTAACTCCTTCCCACCAAGTCATTTTTGTCTCCCTCTACCTCGTTTAAAAGCCCCTTGATCCCATCTCCACTCTTTCGCACCGGTGCCCCCTGAGTCTCCGTCTACATGCCCAAACCAACGCAAGCGGTTTTCTCTTAACTTTCTTTAATATCTTGCAACACCAACTTTCTGCTGGATAACTTCATTCTTATTCGATCTCGTAGAGTGTTCCTGCACATCCATCTTAACATCCGCATCTCGGTGACCCCAACCTTTGAAAATGCTCTTTCTTGAGGCCAACATTCCGTACATAAGCAACTGGTCTTATAGCAGTCCTGTAAAATTTCCCTTCAGCTTTATAAGGATGCTTCATCACTAACACTCCCGTAGCCGCTCTCCATTTAACCACCTTGACTTTCCTATGAGCCACATCTTTTCAAATCCCCATTCTTTTGGATGATGACCCAATACTTAAGCAATACTCATATATATATATATATATATATATATATATATATATTATATATCTTATATATATATTAATATATTATATATATAATATATATAATTTTTCTGAATAAATAAATAAAGAAGGCTTTTGGGCTAAATTAGAAAAGACGGCTCACAAGATATATAAAGCTAAATAATTTCTTTTAATCTTCTGGGCTCTCAAGTTAACAAGATAAGATTTCCCAATTTAATTTGGGATTGAATATATATGATATGTAATTATTAGATATGATATATCTATATTATAATAAAAAAATCTATTAAAATAAATACTCTTGAATAATCATTTTGTAAAATAAATCCTAAAATCATTAAATAATTATTGACTTTAATAATTGTTAGAAATGGGGGATGACAAAACCAAATTAGGTTCAATCTTAGAAACTTTTAATTGCTAGTCCAATCCAAGTCCAATCAATTGTCCTAGATCCTAGCTAAAGCGCAATTTCTTGAATTCAGGCAAGATTGCAAAGGCTCGAGACTTGCATTGGGGCCAATAGAGTCACAAAGAGCCAAGCCTGAAGTTTTCATGTTCTCCAAGGCACCCCAATCCAAGAAGCTCAGTTCATTCTATTTAGCACAACCACATGGCTAGCGTCGAACAACAACTTGCTGTTATTCTAACAGCCTAGAAGGTGATAACTCGCCTTGATACCCAAGAAAAGAGCATGGAACTAAAGGAGAGAAGGAAGTTGAAAGACCTCTTGATTTTGACGAGGAGAAAGAAGACAAAGAAAATCATCACTTCCTCCTTCGAAAACCAAGACGGAAAAAGGGTTGAACAACTAGAAAACTTGATTAGTCAAGAAAATGTCCGAGAATTCAATCCATGGGCCTCGTGTTGCTGATATGAGATCAAGAGCCACCTTCCTAAAATTTTGTCATCATTGATTTCCCCAAATTCAAAGGGACTGAAGATCTAGAAGATCATCTTCGCACTTTCAACATGCAATGGCCCTAAAAAGAATGGGTAAAGAGTTTTTCACTTCGGTGTTTCCTATTATCTGACACCCATCCATCTAGGTGTCAAGATTTGATCAAATAAAGCTCGATGACTGAATATCTTCAAACAAGAGATTTCTAAAGCAATACAGGTACAAACCTAGCTCCCTGTTGACTCCGCGAACTAGAGGCCACCAAGCAAGGAGAGAAAAACCTTACTACTTTCCTTAACGTGGAGAGAGAAGGCCGCTTAGATGACTAACAAGCCCTATGAGAAGATCAAGTTTGAATGGTCATCAAGAACCTTCAGCCCTAGCTGATCTTTTTCTTTTCTTTTATGTCATTTCAATCTTTTTTCTTTTTCTTTTTCAAATCAATGATGCTCTTACCACTCAATGACCTCAAATAATAAAAAAATAAAAAAATTCAAAAAAATAAATGGACAGTGTTCTAGAGGCCTTTTCCATAACTCCACAAAATATCCTTTCCCCTCATTCACCTAAATCAAACAGCTGTTTCAGCCCCTTTGAGCCTATTGACCATTTTCTTCTAAATGACATCAAAACACCGTTCAAAAGACAATGACAACTTAATTCAAAGATGCCAAAATCAATTTCAATATCAAATGAAATCAAATTCAAAGTTCAAAATTCAAAAGTCAAAAGATTGTCAAAGATCCAATACAAATCGAAGTACAATTCAAGCCTCAACCCTCAAACCTTGGCTCACATTACAACCTTAAAAGTCCTCTCCAAATGAACATTGTCCATTACTCTCACACATGGCCTCACGACTATGATCGGTCTATCCGCAAGGTATATAGGTAGCCTCACCTCAAGGTCGACCTAATTAATAAAATAAAAGGAGTTCACCTCAATGAGCGGTTCGACTCTCTAGTCAGACCCGACAGACTCATGTTTGACCCGCACCATTAGCCAACCTCACATCTAGCCACGTCTTTGAACCTTAGTCACAAATTTGACCGTTTATTTCTCAACCATAGCCTATCCCTTGGCCACCTTCAAGGACTCGTTGACTCCAATCTTAAAGAAGTAAAGCCACTATTCTTTAGTAGTACATCTCGTTGGGGAACTCTAAAATGCCATCTACTATCAAACTTGTCTCTTCCACCTTACCTCCAAGTTGAGTGGGGGGCTAGCCTATCATGATCCACCCAAACATTCCTTATACTTGTAGTTGGGGCTTCTCGTCTCCTAAGGCTCTATTGCGTGTCCAAGTGGAAACTCTGAAACTCTGCTTATTGACCATGTCTCTTTCAAGTCAAACCCTGCCCAATCAATATCAATGTCAAATTCAATGTCAGTCACAATCTCGTCAATCAACATCCATGTACCTTTCTTTATCACTTTTCAATTAGCACACTTTATAGGCTCTCTTCAATCAGCATCCTTCAATTGACACTTGGTACTACCCACTTGGTACTAGATTAACTCTAGTAATGTCCTTTCATGTCTTAAACTAGACCTAGACATGCTATAATTGCGTCCTAAATCAGACTTTGACAAGATTTGGGGCGTCGAACCAGACCGTGACTGACCCTCGTGCACTAGGACATAAAACAAGACTTATGTAGCCTTTAGAAGCACCTTCTCAATTTTGAGCACAAGTACAATTACAAGTTAAAGCTTCCCTCGGCATTAAAACAAACCTATGTCACTTTTCAAGATGGGTCCTTAATCCTGACTGAGACTATCATTTTCAAGTCTCTAGGCATTAAAACAAACCTCATGCCGTTTTCAAGATAGTCTTTAATTCCCGCTTAGGGCAATCTTTTTC
>SNQN01001412.1:50762-63547 GCA_008642245.1 Bassia scoparia
ATCATTTTCAAGTCTCTCTCGGCATTAAAACAAACCTATGTCATTTTCAAGATAGTACTTAATACTTACTTAGGTCTATCATTTTCAAGTCTCTCAACATTAACACAGACCTGTGTCGTTTTCAAGATAATCCTAATCTTGACTTAGGATTATCATTTTCAAGTCTTTCGGCATTAAAACAAACCTATGCTGTTTTCAAGATAGTCCTTAACCCTGACTTAGGACTATCATTTTCAAGTCATTGTTGTTCTCATGAAAAGCCAAGGCCGGCCGTAAGGAGAAGAATCTCCCAAGTATCCAAGCGCTTCTGAGGGAATACAACCTCATGGGGAGGGTTACAAGTAAAGTTAACCGCTATTTTGCAGGTATCGACGAAAAGGGTAACTCAAGTTCGCTGAACGTCTTGAGCTATCCTCCGTTCCTAATCGAATACTTTGACTTTCGTCTTACGAGAACAAGCTTCTCTCCAGACTTAGTCAAAGTGGGGGCTTCTATAGACACCTAAAAATGTAATCCCCCGTAATTTTCAAATATTTTAAATATATTTTCTTATAATTATATACGATTTATATTAAAAAAAAGATATATATTTTATCTGAATGCTATTATTTTCGTTTAAGTTATACTTTATTATAGAAAACATATATATTTTATCTAAATTAATTATTTTTGTTCAAATTATATTATGATAGAAAATCTATCTTTACCTCCTTTATCCAAAATAAAATAAATAAGATATTTCAAGCTAGCTTAGCCAAATACTTAAGTCAGTTAAGGGTTTCATTCTTTTCCCTTATTATTTTCGCACGCCACTTTTATTTCAAAAAAAAGAAAGAAAAAGAAAAGCGCGAGAGAGGGAGAAACAGAGGAAGCCGTGTGTTGTTGCTGTTGCGTTGCCGCCGCAGGCTGCTGCCGTCGACCACCATCACCGTCGCCGGTCCTCTCTCCTCCTCTTCTTGCTTTCTTTCTTTTCCCTTTTGCTAATTCATGTTTTGATAATTGATGAACAAGTTGAAAAGAGGTAGCGTGTCTTTGAGTTAAAAGTTGAGTTACGTTAAAGGGTGGAAGTGACTAATGAGGCAATATAAAGTACGACTTTTGAGGGATCAWWATGGATAAATAGGGTTGATGTAAGTCAGTGGGATGACCAATTTCACTACWCATTATGGCACTTTTGGGATTTTAGTGTRCCTTAGGACACGTTATGGACACAGTGAGTTTACGGTCATGCCTTTTGGGGTTAATTAGTGCATTGACGTCTTGATGGACCTAATAAATCGAGTGTTTCATGATTGCCTAGACAAGTTGTGGTTATTTTTATTGATGATATTTTGATATATTAGAGGAATAAGGAAAACTTGCTTAAAACTTGAGGACTGTCCTAGAGACCCTTCACAGTCGTAATTGTTATGTCAGCCTTTTCTAAATGTGCGTTTCGGTTGGAACAATTGTGTTTTTAGGTCATTATGTTTCTAAGGAAGGTGTGTTTGTGGATCCTGCAAAGGTAAAGGCGGTTAGTGAGTGGCCTATGCCTAAGAATGTGACTGATATTTGATGTTCGAAGTTTTCTGGGATTAGCTGAATACTTTAGGAAGTGAAACCAACACGAGACCTATGGGAAGAGTACAACCTCTAGAGATACCCGAGTGGAAATAACATTCCATATTAATGGGTTTTGTTACGAGATTACCCTGGACCAAGACTAAAAATAATACTATTTGGGTTATTATTGATAAACTTGGAAGAAAAATCCAATTGGATGAGTCCCTGATATATGAGGAAGAACCAGTGCGCATATTAGATCAGAAAGTACGTAGTGAACAAACCAGAATGTCAAAGGTGAAAGTTCAGTGGTTTAACCAAAAGTATGAGAGGGAAGATGCACAAGAAGTATCCTGAGATTTTGTTGGGTGAGTTTTTGTTTGTTGAGGTGAGTTACGGGGACATAACTCTTTTCTTTTAAGGGGGGTAGAATGCGATTTAATTTCGCGCTTTTGCCTTGTTTTGTTTATTTATTGCTTCAATTTTGGCCTGTTTTGTGCCTGTTTTCAAGTTGCGCGACTTTGGCCTAGTAGGCATGATTTTGTTTGGAGCACATACTATAAAAGTGTGGTAAATCGCGCTTGTCAAGTAGGGTTATGCAGTATTATTCAGTGACACAACAAGAAATAAGCTATTACTGACCGTCCAAAACAAATCCAAAACGGTCGGTAAAACGCGAGGAGCGGTCGGAAAACCTTTTACCGACCGTCAACGGTCGGTAAGTGGATCGTATAGTTCTGGTCGGTAAATAACACTTTACCGACCGCTTACGGTCGGTAAAATTGTACCGACCGTTATTACCGACCGTAACAAAGAGCAGACTGTAATCTATGACGTTTACAACGGACGCAAATTACCGACCGTTCCACGACGGTCGCAGTATTACCGACCGCCAACGGTCGGTAATATATGATTTTGCGACCGTTGACGGTCGGAAACTAGCTTTAAATCACAATTATCCTAAAAAAATAGAAATTAACAATTACGACCGCTGAGCGGCGGTAAAAGTCAAACAACTTTGAAAAATTAACTTTTACGACGCGTTTGGCGGTCGGTAAAGTCAATTTTCCAAAATTGTTTGACAATTACCACCGCTGAGCGTGCGGTAATTAGTTGAACAGTATTTTTTTTGTAATTTAATTTGGATTTTTTTGTTAAAATTTATTAAGACAAAAGAATGCAAGATGAAATTAGAAACTGTTGAGAATTTTAATGATTAGCAATTTGCATAACACTTTTTATTTAAAATGAATTTACATACATATACATTACAAGATAATACATCATAGTATAATATAATATACATTAAAATTCATGAAATAACAAATTACTTAATATCTAATAATATCTAAAACTTCATTGCAACTTGAACATCATAGATCTTCAATTCTTCTTTGCTTGGGCTGCAACAAACAAATAAAAAAATCAGAACATACAAATGCAAACAGAAATTACAAACAAAATGAACTACAAAATTACAAACAAAAAAAAATTAAAAACAGAAATTAAATATATCAAAATGCAAAATGATAATCAAATCAGAAACATATCCAAATAAAAAAATCAGAACGAATCAATAAATATAAAAACAAGAGAAAAAAAAACTGAAAAACAAAAAAAAAATGACCAAAACGAAAAAACAGAAGAAAAAAATATATCAAAACAAGATTTAATAAATAAAAAATAAGAAAAACCTAGATCTAAATGAATATACAAAGAAAAAAATCAAAAGTAAAATGGAAATAAAAAACCAACAGAAAAAACAAAGTAAGATCGAAAAGAAAAAAAACAAGAAAAAGGGTCTCTGATTAAACAAAAAATTGAAAAACACTCAAAAGAAATGAGGAACTGGAATTTTATGTTGAAATAGAAAAACGAATTGTGGAAAAAAATTTAAAAAACCGTCAAAACAAGGCATAAAAACTTAGATCATGAATAAAAAGCAAAACTAAAAACAAATGAAATTTAAGATCTGATAATTAAAAAAAGCAGAAAATGAAACAAAAACAACCTAGAACTAAAACGAAAATTATCACGCTATACTAAAACGAAGAATATATCACAGAAAAAATTATAAGGAGAAAATTAACTAAACAAAACCTAAAACTAAAACAAAAATTATCACAAAGCATTAACGACAAAAAACCGAAAAAAGAGATAAAGAAGAAGAAAAAATCAGATCTGAGACCAATTGAGCGAAGAGAAGGGCGGCGGCATGAGTACGGGTGCGCGTAAGATGGGGAAGAGAGGGCGGCGCGTGAGTTGCGGAGAGGGGTTGGGTAAGGCTGAGGGGCTGCGGCGTGGTGAGGGCGCGGCGAGGGCCGAGGGCGGCGCGTGGGTGAGGGCGGCGGAGGAGTTGAGGGAGAGCAAGAAAGGGCGCTGAGTAGAGAGAGAGAGAGGAAATAAGAAGAATGAGGAGAGAGGAATAAATGAGGAAATGAGGAGGGAGAGAGGAAATAAGAATGAAGAAATGAGGAATAGAAATAACAAACCGACCTTATGGTCGGCTACTATTGTTTACACGAAATTCAGTTCCGACCGTCAACGTCGGTACCTTCACGTAGGCGGTCGTAATACTGTTCCAAAGTCAAAAAAATTCATTTGACTATATTACCGACCATCTAGCGGTCGGCAAAAATAGAAAACGGACGTAAGTCGTCCGTTATACTAAATGGTCGGTAAATCTATAAAAGCGGTCGGTAAATTGCGTCTATAAAAAAGTCGTGTATATGACATTTACCGACGTTTTTTGGTGACGGTCGGTAAAATCCGTCGTTAATGCGCGGGATCTTTTTGTGGAACAAGTAGTTCAGCCATACAATTATTTCCTTATGAAATTTTCTTGAGAGATTGGGATTTAGGGGCAAGTTTCGGGGACGAAACTTCTTTTAAGGGGTTAGATGTAATCCCGTAATTTTCAAATATATTTTCTTATAATTATATACGATTATAATAAAAAAATATATTTATTTCTAATGCTATATTTTCGTTTAAATATACTTTATATAGAAAACATATATATTTTATCTAAATTATTGTTTTTGTATTCAAATTATATTATGATAGAAAATCTTCTTTACCTCCTTTATCCAAAATAAAATAAATAGATATTTCAATCTTAGCTTAGCCAAATACTTAGTCAGTTAGGTTTCATTTTTTCCTTATTATTTTCACACGATACTTTTATTCCAAAAAGAAAGAAAGAAAAAGAAAGCGTGACAGAGGGAGAAACAGAGGAAGTCGTGCGTTGTTGTTGTTGATTGCTGTTGCGTTGCTGCGCAGGCTGTTGCCGTCGACCACCACGCTCCACCGTCGGTCCTCTCTCTCCTCTTCTTGCTTTCATTCTTTCCATTTGTAATTCATGGTTTTGATTATTGATTATTAAACTTGAAGTTTTTTTTAATAATCAAATTGTTTATACTACTTCGTAATAATTTTGAGTATAATCTGCTACAAATTACAAAGTTTATGAGTTTTGGTGATATTAATTTTAATTGGTAATTTTCAGATTTATTGAATTGCAAAATTAGGGTTTTAATTGGGGTTTTTTCACATTTTGGTTAATTTGTCCAGATTTACTATTCAATTATTATTTATTTTTTCTTTTCAATAATTTACAAAAATTTGGTCGAGTAATCTTCATATTGATATACACCTTGTGTAAAATTTTCGGAATTTTCTAAGCACGTTTACTATTTTAAACAAATTCGTTTTTGAATTGACAGATTTTTGGTTTCAGTTTCGATTTTTGATTTTTCCTAATTTTTATGTTCACCAATAATTTACGAAATTTTGTGTGAATATTCTATATACAGTAAGAGACTTTGTGTAAAATTTTCAGAATTTTCAAAGCTAATTTTTTATTTTAATAAATTTGTTTTTGAACTGGCTGTTTTTTCGGGTTGCTGACTCGGTAGTCGATATATTTTTATATTAATCTATAATTTACGAAAATTGGTGTGGATGTTATAAATACAGTAATACACCTTGTGTAAAATTTGGATAAATTTTCGTGGAGTTTTAGTATTTTAATAAATTATTACATCAGATTGACAATTTTTGATTACAAAATATGTTTTGTTATTAAAATTAATCAAAAATATTTGGCACGAAAAATATATGTTAACTGTTGTAGCAAGTCGCTTGGCAAACTACAATATTTCCTCTGTTGCAGGGTTGAGAGAAGAGTGGAGGCTTCCCGTCAGTGCTACTTCAAAGGAACTGACCTTGGCTTGGAATCTCGAGATGACTTGGCTCTTCAAGTCCCTCGTGGCTCGTTAGAACATGTAAGAAGGTGAAAAATCCTTTTCGGATTATCTCCCCTCCGATGCCTAAGTAAGTAAAGGAAGGAGTAAAGTAATAAATGCAATTGAATGTAGAGAGATGTTAGAGAGAGAAACTCTACACTTGCTTAAATGTGAGTAAATGCTCTCAAAATGTAAGAATTAATGTGTGTAAAAAGAGGTCTCCCATTGGGTATTTATAGGCATTTGCCTTGTCTCCTGGAAGCCTGGATGTGTGACACTTGTCACCATCCTAAGCTTAGTTGCGTCTGTTCTACTTGCATAACCAGTTCGTTTTACGGCGCTCGATCTGTTTCTAGTTGAAACTATACGGTTGATAGGCCACTTGGCTCTTAACACGTGGCGTGGAATCCCATGCCATGTTGGATTTGTATGGCTAAACATGGGTTGACACGTGGCATATGGTATTTATGTGCCACATCATTTGCCCCTCAAACGCTCCCAATACGCTTAGATTGGGAGGGTTTGATAATAGCTTCGATGTCGGAGTTGGAATGTGTGAGGCTCCTCAATTTTCGTGCTCTTTTCTTGGGAAATGATGCTTGTCATCCAACATTTCTTGAGAATTGGACCCACCACTCATTGATTTTCGAGCTCAGTTCTTGGAAAATGAAAATCATTTGGAAACTACCAATGGGTCGATCCAATTGACCCTATTCTCCTCCTTTGGGCCCAATATCCAGGCCCATCAGACCCTTATTCTTCTTTTTGCCTTTTCTTTTCTTCTTTTCTTTTTCCTGCCCAAATTAATGGGCTTGAAGATTCAAATTTGAGGCCCAAAACCCTAATTTTTCCTATAAATAGAGAGGGGAAAGAAGAGAGAAATGGTTGGTGAATTCATTTATTTCCCAATTTCTCTCTTCTCTCACTAGTTTTAGATATTCTCTCTCTCTTCTTCGAGTTTAAAGATGCAGATCTTCGATAGAACTTCTTCGACAAAACATCTTCGGTTCTCCAGTTTAAGGTATAGTTTTCCTTCAAATTTTTGATTTTTTCATTCTTCCTTATAAAGTAATAAACAATGGCTTCATCTTCTTCGTCGAGCCCAAATAAGTTAGATGTTGGGGGCTTCGAAGAGCTCAGGACAACATCTCCAGGATTTGTTGAGACCCATGGTTCTTCGATTCCCCAATCTTATTCTTGCGAACCATTAATCAATAAGTGCCCAACTCCAGCTACTCTCCCTGTGCAGGATTTTACAATGCCAAGGGTGAAACAAACTGCCTGGGTTCCAGGCATTTCTAGACGCGAAAGGGAGATTACTGGAGAAGGGCCCTCCTCTTCGCATGTTGATGATGATCCTGAAGATATAATTCCCGAAACCTTTGACTTGGATGTTTCGAATGAGGACATTTTTATTGATCCTCCACCAAAACCTCTTGTGGTGACGACAAGGACTTGACAGTATCCTACTCCCGAATCGTTTAAGGTTCGCGAGGGGCGGATACAAGAATTGGCTGCGAACAAAGACGAATACATATAGTGCTCTTCTTGGCATATGGGGGCCTGCTATCGAACTTATAATCCCTAAGAAGGGAGACCGAATCGTCGACGCCTCTGAAGGGACCTGCGCAATATACAAGGATGTTGCGTCCTTGGACTTAGGGTTCCTATTAGGAAATTTTTCTACCATCTTCTCCAAGCCTATGGAATAGGTCTTTGACAATTGACCCGCAACTCTTGGTGCACATTTTGGGGTACTTCGCCACTTGTAAGGCGAGAGGGTACTCCCCTTCGGTTCGAGTTATTGTGCGAATGCACACATTAAGTAAAAACAATAAGTGCCTCTATGGCTGGTACCAGTTGGCAAACCGCGAAGGTTATATGATTGCCTTCGACAAACCCAATAAATTCAATGTCTGGAAGACAAACTTTTTCTTCATTCGCACCGCCGAAGAGGGTGCCAATAAAATATTCGCTGCTTGGACCAGGATTCCCAATTCGGTTAAGTCTCATGAATTGGGAACCCTTTCGGAAAATGAGGAGAAGTAGCTGAAGTACTTCACCTCCAAGGAAGTAGTACTTAGTGATGGAGCAACTAAGGACTTCATTCCTAAGTATTGGCTCCTTTTTCTACGAGTTCTTCGTCCAGAAGGACTTCTTAATGGCTTTCTCCCTAATCGATGGCACTAGGGATGAAAGAGGTAGCTTCGCATTTTTCTTAGTTTGAAACCATTTGCTTTCTCATAACTAACTCTGATTGTCCTTTCTCTTTGCAGTTACTTCATACGAACGCTTGCCTGATCTCAAAAAAGGCAAGATGGCTTCGAAGGATTATGATGCTCTTCCTGTGGAGGCAAGATACAAGACTTTGAAAGAAAAGAATAAAAACCGTGCGGTAAGTCTTTTTCGATACTTTTTCTTCGAAACACAGGAGGAACTTGCGAACATACACTTCAGTGCCTCCACTGATTTCTCTTCACATATTCTTCCTTAGTATTTTTCGTTCTTGTTTTTACATCTGATGGGGAAACTTGCGAACGTACACTTCAGTGCTCCCTCTGGTTTTGCTTCGCATCTTCCTCCTTCAAGAATTCCTTGAAGGGGGAACTTGCGAACATGCACTCCAGTGCTTTTATCATGTTTCGTTCGCAATGTTGTCAAATCAGACCAATCGTTAGCTTCGCATTCGTCAAGGTTCTTGCGAATGTACACCCTAGTGTTTACTCTTGTCTTCGTTCGCATTTCTCCTTGGCCATTTGGCGAAGGAAAAGTGTAGGATGCACTGAAGTGTACCTTCGCAACTTCCTTGGACTATTATTCATAGCTCGATGCGAAGGAATTTATAATTAGAACCAGGGGTTCCTGCGAACGTACACCACAGTGTTTACTCTGGTTTTCGTTTGCAACGTTTTGTATGTATTTCTCTTTGGCCATTTGGCGAAGGAAAAGTGCAGGGTGCACTGAGGTGTAGCTTCGCAACTTCCCTTGCGAAGAGAATGTGCATGATACACTGAGGTGCAGCTTCGCAACTTCCAGTTGTATGTTTCTAACACTTAGGAAAATTTCTTGTTATTTCAGGATCTTCCCAAACCTTCGACGGTTGTCTTGAAGATCAAAAGAAGGGATAGTCGAAGCAAAAAGACCACCAAAGACGCTTCGCCAGAGGTGGTTAGGGTCGATTCGGAYGATCTTGGAGATGCAGGGAGGGCTTCGGCAACTCCCGTTTCCAGAACCAGCGGATCCCAGGCTGGTGCGAAGAGGAAAGCTTCTTCGCAGGATACTGGGACTTCATCAAAACACCGAAAGCCACTTTCTGTTTCTCCCCTTCGGGAGGTGCCCTTCTCCACCGATGATCCTGGTGAGCATTTCTCTTATGCGAGAACCTATGAGCGAAGGTCTAAGAGTTCCCATGATACTCCCCTTCGTTCCACCAAATATCCTTTAAATTTTGGCGATGACATAGAAACAATCAACCAAAATCCTGACCTTCGTCCTTATACTGACAATGCAGAGTACGTGGACATCGAAGGTGATGGCGAGGAAGCTGCTAGTCGCCATAATGAAACGTTTCAGTAGACCTTCTTTCCACACCATGATTATGTGGACAACATCGAAATATTAATTTTCGGAAATTAATATTGAGATGACATATCGTTCCTCGCTTGGCTCTCCGCCATTTCCAAGGCTTCCTGTTGTGCGATCCCGAAGCTATACAAGGACATTCATCGCAGGCTAAAGCAGCAATTTGCCAAGAAACATCCCAACCTAGCCATGTTTTGGCCATTGATCAAGACAAGGATGCTACTTGGATCGAAGAGGAGGATGAGCGATACTCCGAGCTTCGAAGAACTTCCTGCTTTCGCAAGAGGAAGATGAATAAATGAAATGGTGAAGTGTGCTCACCCAGACTATCTACAACTGCGAGGCTTGGATGAATGTTATGTTGGAGCCATCGAGGGCTGCTTGGCTGAGGTAAAATGTTTTCCATACTTAGCCAAATTTCATGTTTTTTTTGTCTGGTTTTCATAATAGTGTAGGACGTGGCTGTACCCCGCGTATAGCGGGCGCGCGGCTTGGTGCTACATCGGTGCTTTGCGTGGGCTTGAGCCACGGAACTCGCACATGCGTTGGTGGTAGTGTTGTCGAGTAAGGGGAGTCGCCACCGCGCCTATAAAAGTTATTCACGGACGCCCGAAACATTGGTTGAAAATTGATGGCCCCACGTTCTGATCCAGTAACCAGTTCAATGGGTTCGGGGACATGGTACGAATCAGATCTGTAACCCAATTCGCCCGCATGTAGCGGCCTCAATCGTCTCATTGCAATTCCATTCATCACGGTTATTGAATGCACATAACTTACATTTTTAGCACTTAGAAGCGTACTAACCCTAAAGATTACTACGAAAGTGGGTTTCTATTATGCACAAGAGACTACTTAACTAGAAATTGTGACACTTTGCGTTAATCAAATTAAAACGGTGCCTAAAAACCGGTTGTCAATAATTAATCTGATTTTAAAGTGATTCAAATGATTTCCGGTCTTTATTTAGCATAATATTAAAAAAGATGTACAACCATGAAATGCGAAATATATGAAATTCAAACATATATAAAACCAATCTTACCCTGAATCTGCAAACAAAACAAATGTTAGTTCGTAATAAAACTTGCGAAATGAACCTTCCGCCGTGGATTCGCGTATCAAGGACAAAGAAATCATTAGTATTGACAAGTGATAATAATAATGAGAATGAAATAAAAAAGAACGAAAACAATGAAAACGTTAACTACCCTGGCATATTTACATGGAATATATTAAATAGTCGAGTTTCTACATTTTTGTTAATTAGATTGAACTCGTAATAGTTATTAATTAGATTGAGGAAATGAGAAGCGAGTGTGTTTGTTGCGCGGTAATCTCAGAAGTAAACCTTGTTATCGTCGTTGGATCGAAACAGAAATTGATGCTAGAACTCAAGAACGTATGTGTTTAGAGTGTATGAGATTGTGAGAGTATGAATAACGAAGTTAGGGACGGGGAAAATTGAATAGACGTGTTTCTGCGAATGAGCAAGGCACGTTTATATAGCGCGAGGAGGAAAAATCCTGCGTATATCGCGATTATCCTCCGCGTTTTTTGATTTCCTCCGATTTTGTTTCGTGATTTGCCTTGATTCGACGCACCTAGACACCTGCTCTCCAAGCAAGGAGTTCTAGAGTGTTCTAAGAAGGTTCCACGTATTTTCCGGGGGTCTTTTTGTGTATTTTTGTATTTTTTTTATATTTTATGCTATAAAAATCTATAAAATCATAGAAAAATAGAAAATCGAAAATATATCTAAAAAACTGTGAGCTCAGAAAAATGGAAGAGTGCAATGAAAAGTGGAAATTATGGAGATCACCAATATAATATTATTTTAAAAAATCCTAAAAATAGAAAATAATATTTTTGCCCCTTTATTTGTCCCTTGCTCAAATAGTTCCGGTAATGACCTTACGTATTTTCAACTTTTGTGAGTTCAAAATCTTTTTCTAAGTCGAACAATCGGAGACGCGGTATGTTTGCATCACTGATTACTCTTTTGGGGAGACATTTTTAGGTGTTCTACAAATTAGGCCATGGTGAGAGTCGACGGACTTTGAGGCAATCCGTCACTATGAGAGGGAGGCAAAGTACAAGGAGCTGGTGTATCAAGAAGCCAGCGATTAACGCTTGCTAGCAAACAACTGTCATCGCTCTTTAAAACTCTGAGTGCAACTGGAGATTGTCGAGGGATGAGCTTGCCTTGAGACTCAGCGAAGCTATTCCAGCCCTTCGAGTATACATAGGAGGTGACAGGAGAGTTTTCAAGTCTTAGAAAAGAGACAGGCAAAGTCAATGCAGAGGATGAAGCCCGTTCGATGCCAAGCAGTTGAACGAAAAGCGAAGACGAAGGTAGGATTCCCACAGGCGAGCTGGAGGAGAATTTGACAGGCCAATTGTAATGACCGAAAGAGCTTCACTTGGCCAATTAGGGCAGCTTCGGACCGTCAGCCATGCCCTTGTCTAGTTCTTGCAATATAGATACTTCTTTGCAAGAGGAAGTGGAGACGAAAGTCACTGAAGCGAAGGAGAAGGGCAACAATGAAATGAGAGCTCTAGTTGCGGAGGCCTGGGAGTACATGCCTATCAAGGATGACTAACCCTTCGYAGTTCTCGAAGAGCGTCTTAACTTCGTCGATGAGTGTGCTTGCATCGATAAACTACCTTCTCCTCGACCTGAGAAGCCACAACCYTCGTTCGTCTATKTCTTTGAAGACGATGATGAGGCATAGCACCTTTGCCTTTTCCTCCTTTAGTTTTTGTGTCTTTGCCTTCAGATGTAATTCACTAACTCTTTTGAACAAATTTGTAATGTGAACCAACTATTTGGTGTTCTGCACTTATTGCTATCTATTTGGTATTGTTTACATTTGTATACTTCTGTTTTGATTTGTTTGTATTTCTTCTTTACATCGCATCGCATCTTTGCTTTGTACATCCTTGTCTTGTATATCTTTGCAACATCGAATTGATTGCAAAGAGATACATAACTACGAAAACTTCACAGCATCGCAATTCCTTTATACATTTGCAAAGAGAAATAAGTGAATATACTATATTGTACGTTTGTACCTTCCCTTTGGTCTCCACGTGAAAAATGCGAAGGAAAATAGGGATATACACAATAGTGTACGTTCGCATAACCCACTAAATTCTCACTCTGGTCTTTTTAACACGAAATCTCTAAGTTTATAGATTATAAAGAATTGATTGACTTGGGACCTAGTAGGGGTGTCAAGTCAATCAATCATACTGATTGTCCTTAAACTTGGAGATTGAGKGAACACTTCTCATAAAAAACACATGTCCTTCACAAGTCCAAAGATGCCTGCCCTTCACAGGTTTAAAGAGTCCTGCCCTTCGCAGGTTTAAAGAGTCCTACCTTTCGTAGATTTAAAGAGTCCTGCTCTT
>SNQN01001412.1:72889-96373 GCA_008642245.1 Bassia scoparia
GATAGTTTCCAGCAGATTTACGATGTTAATAAATGAGTTTTCAAGGACTATTTTCGTAAAATTTGATTCGAGTTTTTGGTTTGTTCACTTATTTTTCTGTCATCTATAATTAGCGAAAATTTTGTGTGAATATTCTGTATACCATATATACACTCTGTATAAGAAAAGTTTCATAAATGTTGGATAGTTTTAAGTATTTTAATAAAACTTGATGCATCAGATTGACAATTTTCGATTACAAAATATGTTTGTTTTAATATTAATCAAAAATATGTTGGCACGAAAAACATAGTTAAATGTATTCGATAATTTTCAAAGTTATTAAACATTTCAAAGTGATTTTAACGCCATTTAAAAGTATGATTTTAAGTTTTTAAAGATAATAAATGAATGGTTATTCGTATATAGTGTTGAAGTTAATCTTTAAAACATGATTCGAGCGGAGTATTAAATTTTATGAGTAATCATGTAGCTTCTAAGATTTTGTGTTAGGAATCAATAATAATTGATTCGATTAGGTTTGTAGGAGGAATTTCCCTGGACGTGTTGTTGAAGTGAAAAATACATAGCTGGACATTTTTCTTTTCAAGGTCCGCTAACTACTTACGTGAACTGATATATAGTTTTTGGGATGTTTGATAATCTTAGAAGCATGTAGTAGGAAACGTCATGGAATTGTTGTAGTGCACGAGTGAATTATATATTTAGTTGTCTTGGGTCTAATTTGTGGAAATATGAGGAGTATGGGTGAAAAATTGATATTATTCATCGGAGGTTGTTATGAAGATCATTAATTAGTTCGTTCTGTTAAATTAACTTGATTGGTTTATATGAGGATAAAGTGGTCAAGTATAACTGTACCATGATGTAATTTATAATACAAGATGAATTGAAGTGCGTGTCAAGTGTAATTGCTCCATGAGGTATTTAATATTTATTACTCGTTCATGACTTAATGTGTGAATTGAGTAAAGGGAAGTATTCAAGTCTTTTTTTTTTTTGACAAGGAGAGAAAAGGTTCAGCGACCCCACTTAAAGCTAATGAAATGAAAGTTTAAACACATATTCCTTACACCCCTAATTAGTAGTCTAATGCTAGTAAGGTAGTTCTTATCCCCCACAATAGCCTCCACGGTCTCTCTTCGAAGGTCCTTAAAAACAATGTGGAGTTGAGAGTCCCTCAGTAGGTTGGAAAGAGCTTCCTGTACCGCCATCAAATCCCTATGCAGCTCGCTATCCATATTCACCCTTTTGTGTTAAAGATGTGAGTCTAACCCTCGGTCAATAGCTGTTGTCTAGTTCCACCCCGCTGTTGTTCCCTCCATAGTCGGTCTCGTCGGGCACCTTTTCCATTGAAATGAAATTGAAGCATAACTCCGACAAACCCCATTTCCAATGTAATGGCACCATTTACCCCTCTCAAAACCTGGCGGTTCCTTCTCCTCTTTCAAAAAGTGATTTCTTAGAGCTCTTTGCCGGCTGGACATGCAGTTTGAGTCTGCAATCCTGAGGACGCGTTCCATCGAGATCTCATGACCATTAAACATAGCTCTGTTTCGCTCTAACCAGATACCATATAACAGATTTACCATGTAGCGAACCCTACTGAAGTAGTGCCCCTCTTGACTATCGCTTCCTCTCCTCCTATCCGCAGCTACCAGGGTTTTTAACCACTTGTACACCCATTCACCCAGAACTGCACCATCATGGCTTGTGGTGACGATTTCCAACCTAGATCCTCGCCAAAGTCTGGTCACAATTAGGCAGTCCCGGAACAGATGTTTGTCTGTTTCCTTGGCTTCTTCCTGCAGCAGGGATCTGCAAAAGACGCCTTTCGTATTCGCATGGATGTTCCTCTTCTCTAGTTCTTCTCCTACCGCTAGGGCATTGTTTAAAAGTCGCCACAAGAAGATTTTCAAGTTCTTATTAATGTCTAGTTTCGAAGGAATCTTCTCGTCTCTCGAAAGTCGTCTTTCCGTGTCACGGCTGCTAGCTCTTAGATCAAAACTCCTCTTGAAAACCTCATACCCTGACTTCACAAGATAACTGCCATCCCTTGTCTCCAACCAAAAGACGTGGTCATCCTGTTCCTGAGCTAACGAAATTTTCTTGATTTCATCTCCAATTTCTGCTTCATAAGTATTTGCTATGACATCTTCCCTCCAACAGCTGCCCTGAACCAAATATGAGACTGGCCTATCCCTCCAGTCTGCATTGCTCTCCACCCAATTTTCCAAAGGATTCAGCACATAGCCATGAAACCAAGGGTCTCCCATCCTTGCCTTGTTCCCATTTCCTAGGCTCCAGCCACAACCTTCATACAGAACATTGAGGCCYCATCTGATACCAGACCACCCCCAGGACCCTTGTTWTTTCATGTRCYCTTTATTGAAAAGAGTTGTATCCTTCACCATGTACTTAGCCCTGAAAACCCTTGCCAGGAGACTGTCTCCCTCRTTAATAATCTTCTAACCAACCTTTGCTAGCAGGGCCTGGTTGAAAAAACGRCAATCCCTRATGCCCAGTCCTCCTTTATSTCTATCCCTTGTCAAATGTGACCAGCTTCTCYAGTGTAAACAACTCCGTTTGTTAACTCCCGCCCACCAAAACTTAGCAACGATGGAATTGATCTTCTCYAGAATAAACATTGGAACTCTAAACACAGACATGACRTGACTACCCAAGGAATTAAGAACAAAATTTATGAGTGTTAGCCTACCTCCTTGAGAGAGGAAAATTGAATTCTAGGAACTCAATCTTTCCTGAACTTTTTCTACCATCCCATTGAAAATCTCTTTCTTGGTCGACCCGAAATCCGAGGGGATTACAAGGTATTTTCCAAATGACCGCTGAAGAGGCATTCCAAAGGTTTGGATAAGGTTATTCTTGTCAACTTGAGAACAGGCCCTGCTTGTAACAATGGCACATTTAAATTTATTAAAAACCTCCCCGGAAGCTTTACAAAAAAATTGAGAGCGCTTCTTGCAAAGCCTGACAGCCCGCTGCAGAATACTGAAAGAAAAAGGCTGCATCATCCGCAAAGAACAGGTGAGTGATTTCCGGGGCCCCCTAGCGACCTGGATCCCCTTCAAGCCAGAGTCTGTAGAATTTTCCACCAGCCTCGAAAGGGCCTCCATGCACAGAATGAAAAGATAAGGGAATATAGGGTCTCCTTGTCTAAGACCACACTGCGGCTTGAAGGGCTCAAGCGGCTCACCGTTGAAGAGGACCGAATAAGTGACCGTGGTGATGCACAGACTGATCGGCCTGTAATCATGAACCGATTCCGCGCTTGCATTCTTAGGGATGAGGACAATGTGTGTCCAGTTTGTTTCCCTCAATAGTCGACCGCTGTTGAGCGAGCTCAAGACACCCTCTATCAAATCACCCTTGACCTCCTTCCAATACTTCTAGTAGAAACCTGCTAGAATCCCATCAGGCCCCGAAACCTTCCAGGGGCCATAGAGAAGATGGCACGTTTCACTTCCTTTTTCGTGAAGGGCTGCGCAAGAAGATCCTTATCAGAGTCGTCTAATAGCTTCCTTATGCCCCTGAGACCATCCCCAATCTCCTCCCTTCTTGAGTTGTCAGAGCTGCCCTGGTTGCCAACCTCAAAGACCCCCGAGAAATGCATCCTCAATTCATCTTTAAGGGTCTCCACCTTAGTAATGTAGTTGTCGTCCTTTCTTTTTAACACACTGATTGTATTCCGCACTCTCCTTCCCTTTGCCCAATTGAAGAAGTATTTTGTGCATTCATCCCCYTGTAACTCCCACCGTATCTTGGCTTGCTGTCTCCAATAATTAGCCTTTACCTTGGCATAATCACAAAAACCAGCCCTTGCCTCACTAAAACTATGAGAATAGTCGTCTGATTCCATCATCCCTTGGAACTCAATCACTTTTTCCTCYAGTTCATCCCATTTCCCATTCCACTTCAACCTCTTCTTCAGGGCCCATCGTTTGACGCACCCTCTCATCAATTTGCACTTACCGATGAAACGAAACATAGGAGAACCCCTCACTAGGGTATCCCAAGAGCTCAAAATCTCCTCTTTGCATTGTGAGAATTCCAGTGCCCATGCCGGAATTTTGAAACTCCTACTTTGATTTCCACCACTCGAGTTGGTGTTGAAGATGATAGGATAATTAATGATCAGACAACRCTTTGGCCTGGTGCTGAACTGCTGAATAGTAGTATTCGGAAAGAAGTCAAACCACTYTGCGGTCGCATAACCTTTATCAAGTCTTTCGAAAATACATTCCTCACCCTGCCGCCCATTCCACCATGTGAAGCRCGGGCCCTCAAAGGGAATGTCATACATTGCCAACTCAGACTTCCATTTATTAAAAACATTTAAACCTCGAATCCCCTTTGAGCTTCCCCCAAACTTGTCATCCCTTCGATCCACCTGGTTAAAATCTCCCATGACAACATAAGGTAAGTTAAAGAGCCAAGACGGGAACCCAAGTCATCCCACACTTTTTGCCTTTTAGAATGGTCCGGCTCGCCATAGAACAAGATCAGATACCACAGTCCAACCACTAGATCATTAACAGCAAAATAAAATAAAAACTACACTTAACGACAATACTCAAAAGATTAGGCCTAGACCAACCCACCCAAAGACCCCACTTACAACCCACTGGATCCACATTGTCCCAAAATAAAAGACCACTACTTCTAAGCTTATTAAAAACAAGAGCACCATTACATTTAGTCTCGCAAAGAAAAACAAAGTCCGCAAAAGTAGACCCAACTAAAGAACGCAACTTTAGAATAATCGGGTTAGTTGGGTCATTCAGGCCCCGACAATTCTAACAAACACCTATCATTCCGCTTCGGTTGGTTGTTCTAGGCCAACCACCCCCAAACCCGAACTTTCAAAGGAAAGTGAGATTTCAATCTCGAACTTTTATGAAGAKTTTGCAAAAACCAAGTCTCTAGTACGATCTCCATTGCTTGTGCTTGCTCCCTCCGCATTTCCTGACAAAATCAAACGACGGCTCACCTCATTAAAAACACGTTTACCTTTGCGGCGGAGAAGCATGTCCCAAGAGTCAACTTCATCTCCTTCCTCCTCAAAAACCATCGAGCACTCTTCCAAGTCAGTCACGACCCTTCTCTTATTTGACAACCTAGGCTTATGTTTTCCAGATCTCTTCCTTTTCTTTAAACATTGCTTCCTCACAAACCGACCCCTCTTGTCACGTTCCCCCTGTTTACTAAAGTTAATAGCACTATCTGACATCACCTCAATGGGGTAAGGGGGGTGATCAGAGGAAATCTGGTCCCCAATCTTTTCTTCCAACATCTCGATCCCCTGGTGCACTGGAGCTTCCTCCGTCGGTGTAGACTCCTCCTCCTCCTATGGCTCCTCTTCCTCCGTAATGTTGTCTTCTAATCCCACTTTCGGGTTTTCCGGAATTAGACCAATAATAAAAGGTGAGGCATAACCATCCGAGTCCCCCGTCGTTGCTCCATCTGTATCCATTAGACTTGCACCATCCTCACTTGAACTAGAGCTACCAGTAAACTCTCTTCCAATAACCCGACCACCTCCTTCCGAAATTGCTCTAAAGACTTAACCTTAACCAATATTCCCATCCCGATGTTCTGATAAAGCTCCTTGAGGATACACTCTCCTTGCTATTGAATTTTGAAGTATGAAATCGAACCTTTGTGTTTTCTCCAAATAAGAGTAAGTTGGTAAAGAAGGGTTTCCAAGGTACAGGGGCCCGAGGGGTGGAGTCGGCGACATCCTTTCTTCCCCGGCAGCACATTCAAGGACACTAGTGGACCCACCCGAAATATTGTTACCCGGATTTTCTAGCTCACTTGTCAAAAAATCTCTAAAAGAAGTCGGATTATCAACCTCCATAAATCTGGTTTGATGCATGCTTGGGCCACCTTCAACAATTGAGTGGGCCCGAATACCCGGCCCAAAAGGCGGCTGCCCAGTATCTCCTCCAATCTGTTCTTGTCCCAATTGTGTTTCGGCCTGCTGCTGGGTTCGTTGGAGGTTTGGGCTGCCTCCCTCACTCGGCCCATCAACCAGAAAACCCCCATAGCCTTCACCACCATTCCCATTTGCAGAATTAGTATTATTTCGGCCCAAGTTTGAGTTTTCTGGACTTGGGCCTGATTGGACCACACGCTGTTGGGCTTGTTGTTGTGCTTGGTTGCTTCTTTCACTTGGCACTTCTTCAAAATATCCYCCATAACCTTCAACCCTATTCCCTTGAACTGGATTACTCCCATTTTGGCCCAAACTTGAGTTTCCTGGCCTTGGGACAGATTGCACCGTCTCCCTTAAGCCCATTCCTGGAGGGAAGAGGTTAGCATTAAAAACTGGGCCTTGGAAAGGGGCTCATCAAAGTTGAAGGTTTGTCCAGGTTGTATTCTTCCCCCAAGGGTGGTCCCAAGATCAAAATCGAGCACCACATCCGACGTGTGAAATCTAGGAGAAGGTGGGCCCCTATGATTTACTAGTCGTACGGATGTCGTCATGTTACGTTCGTGCATGGCGTTGCACGTAAATCGAGAGAATACATCGTGTAAATTTGATCCACCTCCATGATTGGTACTCCACTTTCAATAAAGGAGACAAGTTGAGATTCAATGTTGTTACGAATAGCTTCCACACGCACAATACACCGAGATGCCTTGTGACCCACGCTACCACAACGAACACAATACTTAAACAACTCCTCATATTTGAATTGGATCCAAATTAGAGTGCCATTGTCTAGACTAAGGAAAAAACCAGGGATCAAAGGGGACCCTAGCTCAACCAGAACACTTAGTCTCAAGTAATCCAACCTTGGCACGATTTGTGGCTCCGGCTCGACCAAAAACGGCTCCCCGAACAGCTGGCCAGCAAGTTCCCCCACACCAAGAGTGATAAATTCGAACGACAGCCCGCAAACTCGAACCCAAATCCTTGCCACTGGGAATCTCACCGTGTGTGGGACGGTGTTGTCAGTATACGGGCAAAGGGCGATAATGGCACCCTCAACCACTATTTTTGYCTTCGTAGAAGGCTCCATCTATCTTCATCGTCATGGCAGTGGAAGACAAAGAGGTCTCCTATCTTTTAAACCTTGACGTGATTATATGTTCTCCATCTAGTGTTGACATAATGTTGAACTCTCTRATGATGAATGTTACRATAATCTACCAAAACACCCAGAACACACTTACTCCAATACACCCTCCGACCTGAAATCTCATTTTGGTTCACCTYTAAAATCCCACCTGCCCTATTAGGGCGCCAACGATTTGCATTATTGTTCAYGGTAACAAGAAAGTAGAAGCAAAGAGGTAAACACAGCTAAGAGGTAAACACAAAGACGCAACTGAGTGGTAAAACGARTAARAAAATACCAGAAAAGGAAAATATGAGATGGTAAAAGGCAACAGTACACTACTCATATAAGCCCAAAACCCTTCATGCAAAGATGAAAAAAGAAAAAAGGAAGAAATAAAATAGAATAAAAAAAACGGACAAAACAAGTCCCAAAGCAAAACAGCACAAAAGACAAACCAAAAGTAGTAAAGACTTCTACCCTTCCCCCAAAAGACTGGTACAGACAGCAAAAGACAATAAAGGAAAGAGAGAGAAAAAAGCGCGTGAGACCCCAACCTAGCCAAAGAGGTAGCTAAACACGCAACAAACCATAATTACGGAGCATTGTAAACCCCGTTTAGCAATTTCCAAGAGGACAACTGACAGGAAAATAAAAAAACTAAATGGGAAAACGAAATAAAATCATTACCTCTAAACCTATTACCTTGAAACCCCAAAACCACTTAGTAAACCCACCCCACACGTAAACCACAACAGAACCCCTRAAACCACCCAACCCTTACCGGGATCCCAGCTCTAAATCTAGAGAGAGATGCTCTCAATTTTTAGTGAGAGAAAGTGACAAACCGTAAAAAAGAACACTATGATAGTATTCAAGTCTTAATGACGAGGTTAGTTGGCTTGTCCAACAGGTTTATTAATTAAAGGAACGGTTAGTGTTAAAAAGAGTTTCAATGTGATTTCTGGTCCTGTTTGTGAGTCATATGGACTTGTCGAGTAATTAACAGTTAAATAATAATACGAATGTGCAATAAAACTCAGGGCTTGTGCACATCTAGAGTATTGACAATTTGGGGGTTGGGGTTGCGACTATATTCGCTTCCTTCCGAGAGTCGTTTGATCAACGCGTCTCTCTTCACTTATTTTATAACGGATTTTATCCAAATTGGGGTTAGTTTGATATCTCATCTAACTATGGTGACGGAGTCGTGCCCGTTCGCCATCTGTTTACTGGTTTTTGATGCCTTTCGACGGGGAGGCATGGGTTTTGTGGCACCTTGTGAACATGGGTTTTGGACAGCCTTGTCTATTGCTCAAATCATAACAAATGTAATAAAATGTATTGAGTCATATATTGGAGTCGAGTAAGTTATTTTGCAGGTACAATCTAGTTAACARGAGCAGTTGAGGATTTWGGGATTGTGTTGTATTGGAACAGCTSTATGTAATATGTAGTTGATGGTTTTGGTCTGAGTTTGGGATCAGATGTATATGTGTAATATTTTTAAGTGGTTATGAACACCACAATTGGGTTTTCTCTTGTTCTAAACAGGTGTCGTAACTCGATATGTCCAGTTTTTAGGGGAGATGTTGTCCGTTTGTTTTCTCGTCTTCGTATGCTGTATGTACTCAGCTTTGCTGATTGCGTGTTTTTGTGTTTTGTGTGTTGTGTGGAGACGAGACCCCACTTGGTTCCTGAGTGTGTATGAAATCTGTTCCACTGTACAGAAATTCACAAATACTCAAAAACACTTAAGCCATTTAGTCATTTCCATTAGTCACAACTAACAGAGCATATTACATGAAAATCCTTAAATTTAAACTCTAAATACAATTCTTCTCGAATCTATTCATGCAATCTTCAAGAACTTGAATCTTTCTTACTTCAATCTTTTGAGCCACAAGATTCTTCTTCAGATATCTTCGAAAGGATTCACCTCAAGTCCTTGGATAGATCTATTACTGCACATACAAAATGTACATGCAAACAACAAATATATACTGTTTTGCTTCAGAATTAAATCAAGGAAACACCGTACTGGTTCATCACCAGTGGAATGAGCTCTTATGTAATCAAGCTGTTCCCTGTAATAACAAGTTAGTTCATCAAAGCATTCTCATATAAAATACTTTAAACTTGTCTAAGGGAAACCAAGTTTCCTAAACTAGCTGGTTCCCAGCCAACAACTATTCATCACTTTAATCATCCTTTCCTGTATGCGTTTATGTCATCATCTCAACACTTAAGGAAACCAACAAACTTCCCCCTTTTATGATGAGACAAACTAATCGAAGTCTGTATACCAAACAAGTTAGAAACAAGACAACCCTCAAATTATTGTATTCGACAGAAGTTGAGCAACAACCAGCAGACTCAATACTCAATGAACAAGTTAGCTATTCTAACTGGTTACCTACAAGAAAAAGACTCAATGATACAAATTAGCTATTTCTACACTATTCCTAAATACTACTAAACTAGATCTGGCTTTATGAATTCGACACTTCTTTCCCCCTATTGGCTAATGCATCTAAAATATCTCACAAGTATAAGCACATGTGCACAAATGGTTAAATGGTGCCTCATCATACATGGCATCAACCACAATTCAAAGTATCATGCTGCAAAA
Source organism: Bassia scoparia (assembly GCA_008642245.1). NCBI lineage: Eukaryota > Viridiplantae > Streptophyta > Magnoliopsida > Caryophyllales > Amaranthaceae > Bassia > Bassia scoparia. Next base: position 82,610 of record SNQN01001412.1, read on the forward strand.
GAAAGATAATCAGTAGACAGAGCATCACACATACAAAATATCTAATACAGTCCATAAAGTCCAAGCAAAAAGTTAACCAAAAGACCCTAATCACATAGAAAAGAAATGTTCGTGGATAGAGTGGAATAAGTACGGCCACAGATATCAGTTTATTTAATAGAATCAAGAAAATAGGGAGGGGAAACAGGAGCAAACAACATCACTCCTCTCCACATACTCTCCCTCCTCATCATCGACTCCAGCAATCTTCAATCATCATCATCATCTGCATCAATCACATCATCTACATCTCCCTCAACCTCCTCATCATCAGCATTGGGCTCAAACCTTGTCTCCTCAGTCTGCTGAGCTGTTATATCATCAATATCCCGGTTCCTCGTCCCCGGAACCCAACTCACTTGCAAGCATGCTAAGCCGAGAACCTGACGTCTTAGGAGAAACAGAGCCATAATACCCAGCCAATCTAAGCTTGACATCGGACAGTAAGTAACATCAATTGAGTCTCACTAACTCCTTCTCCATCTGACCAATCTTACATATGAACGAGGTGAAATACCCTAACCAGCCCATCACATTAACCAAGAGTTCTCCTGTTCTCCATTCTTTCACGCCTACTTTGACCTAGCGTTCCTCTGCCTTGGGCCTTCTTCTTGGAGGTGGCCTTAATCCTCCATCTGGCCTCCTCAAAGACTATAACCTCAGAACATCAGCACCAACTATCCAGACTCTTTTGCTTTAAGATAGCCTTGGTGAATACTGTACAAGACAGAACCCACTCGAGCACCAACGTGCTATCCTTAGCAATCGAGTAATGATAGAACCATAGGCAAGAGTGAGAGATGAACCATAACAGTTCATATGTGTCAAGCAGTCAAGGAAAGAGATTTACCTTAATCTTCTTCATCATCAGGTAATCAGTACATCTCATGATGCGTACCTGTCCCCTTCTGAGCTCGAGGAAAGCAACACTTGTCTACACAAAGAGTTGCAGAACCAGCATTAGTGGTTCCTTAAGATCAACAAGATTTAAAGATGACTAACTTCTTGGCATTTTCCTCCAAACAGAAAAGTCAAAATTTCATCAAGTGTGACCCAACTCAACATGGGCCACAATCACTTGATACTCTTGTCAAAACCATCCTCAGAATCCCTACATGCTGGACACACGAAGAAATAACAAACTGACCTCAACCCTCCAATCAGTAGAACCAATACACATATCAGGCAATTGTCTAAGATATGATGTAAAAATCCTTACCCCAGAAACATTTGCAGCAGCAACAATAAACAAGTGACATCCATCTTGAAAAACTTCAATTAATTCTTATACTTGATAATGCAGCACACTGAAAATAAACCATCCAACCACAATCCAGACAGAACTACTCTAGCACCTAAGTCAGTAGAACAGTGAAAGAGATCACGGACTTACCTTTAACTGAAGCCGAGGTGGTTACACCATAACTTTCCTCTTTGGGTTACTCTCTCAGAACCAGTTGATTGTCCTCCTCTTCCTTTTTGACTTCCTTTTTCAACAGCTGAACGGAGTCTTCCTCTCATCTGAAAACCTTCACAACAGGTTCCTGCTTCTTTTCCCCAGTTATTTGAACATCTCCTTCTCACCAGCTTCTCAAAATTCTTGGTTAAAAATTCTTGAGTCTCATTGGAATTTTATTCCCCCCTGAGAAAGGTGCTGGTTCTTGAATGGTGGAACCACACCCCAGTTGGATGCTCATGGAAGACACAATCTCCTTTGTAATTTAGTTTTATTTTTTGAAGGTGTTTCTGAAGTGGTGTTTGTTTAATTTTGTGGGAAGTTGAAGTTTGGATGAGTCGGTAGGTGGTGCTCAGTGGTTTTAACTTCTAAAGGTTGTGTTTCAGGGTTCCTCTCTTGGTATTTTCTGAGAAGTGATGTGAACCTCGATTGGCCCATCTCCTCTTCCCTTTCTTCCAGTATTTGTCTTTCTACCTCATGATCGCAGACGAACAGTGAACAGTAACTGGTTGAAACAGAATTTGAATTTTGAATTTTGATTTGAAGCATAGAAGAACAGAGTACAGATGAGAAGAGAGTATGATATGATGAATATTTGTCTGCATCAAAGGGTTAGAACAAATAAATAGTATATATGAAGAGTGAACAAGGAAGTAGAGTTGAAGGATTATAGCCGTTGAGTCAATAACAGCTATGATTCGAAATTTAAATTTTGGCAATGATCACTTGCCATAAATACCTCAACCGACTCAATTTTTAGGCATGTGTTAGTTTATGCCTTGATCAACAAGCAAAATAACTGAATAATATATAATTCTTCCAAAAAGAAAAATATCTAAAGTAATTTTCCAAAAGATATTAAAATATCAAATCGAAAAACATATCAGAATTGACCTGACTGTTTCCCTTTTGCTGTACCACCTTACAAAGAACCATGACATTCTGTTTCTGTAATTATATGACAAGTAACTTTTCTCTTGCACCAATGAATTTCAACCCTTTTTGAGGGAATCGCCAATCTACATAACACCTGAAGGACTTTCGACATATGTATGCACATGTACAATTACAGTGATGACAATTTTAGCCAATCAATTGAGATAAAGTGTTAATAAGCCAATGTTGCCAATCTTAATAACCTAACACAAGACACAACTAAAATGTAACCAGACCTAAAAGAACTCTTATCTACAAAGTTCTCAGACACAAAGGTTTAAGTAAGATTGTCTGCTAATTCGTTGGTCTCACTTTGCAAAACAACATCTCTACTAACCCTTTTCAACATTATCTCTCAGAAAGTGTGTCGAAACTCAATGTTGCTGGTTTGGAGTCGAACTAGGTTTTTGAAATGTTTATAGCACTCGTGTTGTCACAAATAGATTGGGAACACTATTGTATTCACACCAAAATCTTTCAGCGCGGTTCATTATCCACAATAGTTGAGAACAGTCATAGGCCTGCACAATATATTAATATCAGCTGTGGATAAGGCCATGAATTTGCTTCTTAGATCCCCATGAAAATTAAGCAGAGCCTAGAAAGTGTGCATACCTGATGTGCTCTTTCTATCAACTAGGAACCCAGCATAATCTGCATCTGTGGTAACCAATGAGATCAATTGTGCTACCTTAAGGGTACCTACAAACACAATCTGCTTTCCCACAAGATACCTAATTATCTCTAACAACCTTCAATGGAGATTCCTGGATTGTTTGAAACCTGGACAACAACCAACAGAAATACACAATATCAGGATCACTACTGTTAGTAAAGCAAAGACCAATCAATTCCTCATGCTTACCACGTGAAGGTTCCACATCCTGTTCCCTTAGTTTAGCGCATCAAGTTTTGTAAATGTAGGAACATGGGTTCATAAGCCTTGTGTTCCCATGGCCAAACTTTTCAACAGCTCTTTTAATACATTGTTTGTGATCGATCATATCTATCATAACCATGGTTCATATCTGCTTTCATCGAAGCCAAGGACAGAACCCTAGCTTCCCCATCAAGCTCTACTTCCAAATTCACTCTGCATAAGATTAGCTAAACTCATCACATACGCACACTGATTATAGTAGCCAACCAAAACTCAATCATATCATCAACATAAATCTGTCTACGTATTCACATCAAGAGAGTGGTGTCGCCCCTTGTTTCTAAATCGAAATCAAGGTATTTCCTCACTTTCCCTCTTTTGAATCATTCTTCATCAAGAGTATTGGACACGTCGTTATACCAAGCCATTGGAGTCAGCTCAAACCATTATTAGTGCTCTTGCTCAACTGTCAACATGTGGGAAACAGTTTGGATCTTCAAAACTAGGGAGGTGCTCCAACCATATACCTCTTCTTTTCAAGTTAATCCATTAAGGAAGGGCACTTTCATCAATCCATGCTGTAAACGAACTTCATATTGCATGTGAACTACCATAAGAACAACTAGATAAATATTCTCAATAGTCAGTAATTAGCTAACGGTGTCCATCATTGCACGTGTTCTCATCAATAGTCATTCCTTCTTGTTGACCTTTAAAACCCTTGCAACAACTAAGCCTTGCTTTTAATATTGATACTACCTGTACCTATGATCCATACCATTGTTTCGAAACCCATTTGTACAGATACTACCTTTCTTTGTCTAGGGTGACAAGATGCCAACGCTACAACTCGTTCCTGAATATTGAACCTATTAGCTCATCTGATGTGCTAGTAACCTCAATCGCAGTGATCTAGTAATGCCATTTTTATCAGTCGTTTGATCTCTGATGCTAGACCAGAATGAATAGAAAAGCACAAACAGGTTTTGATAAATATCACTTCTTCTTGTTTAATCCCCTATTTATATTGCTAACTGATTTGATCATGGGATGAGAAAACTATTTAAACTTTAGCAGGAAAATCATTTTTGTGCTTCCTCATCATTAAAACCAGCAGATCACTAACACTCTTCCTCTTCCGAGGAACCAGAAGACTTTCAACTACTGTTCCCTTACCTCTCTCCTCAAGTTCAGGTTGTAACAATTGTTAGTTTATTTGATTGTTCTGCTCCCCCTAACTGTTACCTGCTTCATCTCTTGGAGAAACCATCAGGACCTTGTTCCTTACCTATTCTCATCATCTTCTCCTCTAGGGCTCTCCACCATGATTTCTGGTGACCAGTAGGTGAGCCTAGTTAGCTTGCTCATCACCTTTAAAGATACCAAGCCATCGGTTCCGTGAACTCTAGAAGTCAATTATCTATACTGTCAATCCTGTGAATCCAGAAACATGCTTAAAATTCATCAAAAACACAACATGAACACTCCCTCAACACAAGATCCTTGTTTTAAGACTCTATAGCTTTTATGAGAAAATATCCAAGAAATATTCTCTCACACTCCTAGTGGTCAAATTATCAAGCTGTTTTCCCATTGTATGTACATAAACATTGCATCACAAGATACGAAATTATATGCAATATTGGGTTTCTGCCCTTTAGAGTTCTAGGAGTCTTCTAGCTTGTGCCTAATGAGTCCTCTTATTAGTATATATAACAAGCCAGTTTCATACACAGCTTCACCACACACGCCTTTAGGGAGACGACACTCAGATGGAAAGTTGGTTCCTTGCCATCTCCTCAGATGACGTTCTATTCTGCTTGGCCCTTGTGTTTTTTATGCAAGTCTTAACCTTAACAACACCTTTCTTGTTTCGTCTGGCGGTGAGAACTTGACTGACTAATACCAATGGTTCCCTGCAAACTCAATGAACCAGTCACGCATTTTGCTAATTCAGTACCATTAGTCTGACCTTACCTTATACCAGTTGGGAGCTGGTTCTCCACTTGTTTACCGCAAACCATATCATTCAAAAGTCTCACTTTTTGAGTGAACCGCATTATTCATTCATCCAGTTTGTACGCTGGAAGAAATCACTCAAATCAATACAATACATATCTAACCACCCCTCTTGCTTGAACATCTCATGTGTTGCTAACCTTGTCAAACAAAGTCATATGTGTATAGAAAGTCATACGAGAGCTTGCGCCCTCGCCGTGCACTCCAAAACAGTATTAGGCTTGATAAAGTAGTTTTGACCTGTTTCCCCCTAACACATGTTGAACAAACTTTGTCTGCCGCACTTGATGTAGGAAGTACTCTACACCATATTTGAGACTCTAAGTTTATTCAGAACGTGTAAGACTCGCATGTCAGAATCCTCTTATCCAAATCCATTTATTGTTGTTTGAAACAAGCTTTCAACATGATAGACTTATTTTGAGGAATTTTATCCCAAAATGTAATTTAAACATCAGTTTCCTGTTCCCTCACATATTAGTTCACCTGTTGTGATCAATATGTGACAAAATGTCTTAAAATCAACTCTAATTCCTTGTCCACACAGTTGTGAAATGCTCAAAAAATGATTATTATGCAAGCCTTCACATATATAATTACCGACCATATCATAATTGACAACGAATTCTTTACTTCCTACATCCTTTATCCTAATACCTGTATGGTCCCTTTGCTGTTTATCTCAAATAACACTCCTCCATTAAGGCTAACTAGTGAGAGAAAATGCTACTTAACCGGACATTGTGTCTTGAGCATCCACTGTCAAAAACCAATAGGTACTTCTTTCACTTTAGCCTTAAGAACAAATCAACCACATTCAGCCTTAGGAACCCACAATTTAATCTTAGGTCCCTTTCCACAAGTATTTTCACTCAGTTGATCTTTTCTTTTCCAAACCAACTTCAACATTGTTTATTGTTCCTATTCACACTAATTTTTCATAGCAGACACTCGTGAATCTTGTGTCCATTTTTACCACAATGATAACACATGCATTCCGGACTAACCATATACATCTTTAATTCCCTGATCCATATTGGTTTTCCTCTGGGAGACTCAAAGTTAGTTCCTGGTTTCTCGTTTATTACTAACCAACCAACCTTCCCTGTTACCTCGTTTTGACGTTAAAGTCCTAAGATTCTCGGCAGTCATAACTTACTCACATGTCTGTAGCACTCATAGAAGTCTTCTTCTCTGATTCAAGATTCTCAATTAACAACTCATTTTTTTTTCCTTTAAGAAAAAACATCACTTTACATTCAGATTCGGTAAATTGAATAATCATCCCCAACCAATCATCCATAGACATGTTAGTAATTACTGGCTTCTTTTCCCTCTTTCAATTTATGACAGCATGTAGGTCACAAAACAACTTTCCATCATAGTTCATCTATTAATTCACTGATTCATCCACTAGTGTCTAGGAGGGACACATCATACTGTAGTAGCTTTGAGTAAACGCGGCAACTATCTCTTTGTTGAAGATCTTCTGAATTGCCTAGCCATGTATTTCAAAAGCTTATTCAAAGAGATATTCGCTTAGCAAAAGGTTGCTTTACTCTAGCGCTGAAAAAAGACTGCACTGATTACGATCAACTCTGGGGTTAGAGGCTAAGGTGAGATATCCAGTTAATACACATCCTTCTATCTATCAACTGTGAAGTCTTGTATTAGAAGATCGTGGCCTGTCCACGACTACCACTACACTCTATCCAATTCACCACCTTCTAAGCTCTGCCACTTGATCTTTAGTCATGGCAAATCATTTCTTCGATTTTAGTACCTCACACTACTGGGGTCAATATACAAACTCTTCACACATTCAGCGTTTTCTTCCTAATTCTCTTGTATGTCCAGTTATGTAGTATTGCACCTATAGTTTATAATGCACATTCATCTCACTCAACGGATGCTATTACAAGCTAAATCAAATATTCCCAGTCAACCATGCATCTTGCCCTTAAGCTTTTCCTTATGATCAATTAACCTTGCGTATTCTCGATGCAATACAATCTCCATTCGCATCTAAGCCACTTCAATTGGCTGTTCCCTCCTGTTCGGCATCAGTGTTGTTCCCTCAATTGTTGTAAAGGCAGTCATGCAAACACTAGGTTAGGTGATTCTTCATCCTCATCAGTGATCCTGAGTCAGAAATCACACCCGCATTGATGCTACAATTCCACAGCCATTTCTGAATAGCTCGCTCTTTACTCCAGAACTTCGGACTTTCATGTCCTGTCCTTGACTTGGACAATCTTTAGATGAGAAATTTCTTCTCTATCCACACTTAAAACACCCTGCAGTAGAAGATTGTTATTTTCTTAAAGTTTTACCTTGAGTTCTTCCTCTGATACGGAGTGTTCTTGAAATCTTATTGGCAATATCGCGCATATTTCATCTTCATTCCTCTTCCTACTGTCCTTTTAAGCTTCTGCTCTGGCGGTTCTCTCAAGTCTTAGACGTCAATTAATAACTCCATTATGTCCATAGAGGAACCATCAGCTTCCAGAAGAAGATGTAGATCAAATTTTGGCTTCAAAATAGCAGTGATCTTGGCTGTCCATGCAATCTGTTTAAACTCGCAAATACTTTTCTCACAAGATTCCTCATCAGATGAAAAACTTTCCTGCAAGGGATCTAAGATCATTGATATATTTGTCGATGAATCTACGAAAACAATCATTAATCTTTCACCCTGTTAGAATTATTAGCAAAGATATTCATATTTAGACCATTAGCAAATGCATTTATGGTCTTTTACCTCGCTGGTTCTCCTTCATAAAAGCAAGTTCAAGAGTATCTCCAAATTTCTTTTTCACTGCTGCAGCCAGATACTACCTTCGGTATATCTGCCTCACCTATAGCCTGTTGTAGTATTGACATTGCTTTGGCATTTTTCTCCAGCAACTTGTAATCTGCAGTCACCAGTTCACTATCTTCTTTGGAGTCCTTGTTCCCTCAGAGTCAGTCTTCATGATCGTATTGGGACCATTTTTGACCACGAGCCAGCACTCATAGTAATCTCCGCATCAATGATAATGCCCCATATTACATTTTTGCATCGCTGTTTTTCCTACCATGCATAGTTGCTTCCCGTTAAACTTGGTGTTTTTGCTATCATATCCGATTGCTCCTAATTCTGAGTTACTCATGCTTGACTTCTCTAGATGTTACTTACAAGAAGCCTTGGCTCTGATAACAATTGAAGGTTCAATAAGATCAAGAGGGGGGGGGGGGGAATTGAGTATAATCGACTGTGACCAATTTTTCTTTTTGCTTTTGATCTTATATAATAGGAACCATTGGCTGGTTCCTATACGCAGCGGAATGTAAATAAAGTCAGTAAAAAAGAACAACACAGTATTTAACGAGTTCACCCAACTCTGGCTACGTCACCTCCTACCCAAGCTCTTTATTAACAACTCTAAAAACAAAGAACTTGCTCACTCTACTGTTTCCCTACTCCGAGAACAGTACACCCACATCTAATCTGAATGTGCACTCGACTCACATTCGCTAAGTCCAAAATTTGTGTTTGAACTCACAACACTTACCAGGCTTTCAACCCTCTGTTTGATAGCCTTACAAAGAACAATATTTCTCTCTTATGAATTTAACTTTCTATAGAAGGCTAAGTAAGAAATGTTGTATGCTCGATGTATGCTCGTGTATGACTTAATGTTTAGAACTAGTGCTTTCTGTGTTCTTTCTCTCAAAGTAGCTTCTCTTTTTTTTTTAATCGTGGAGAGAGTTATAGAATGTTGAAGTATAGATGTATATTATATTCTTAACCCAGTTCCATAAACTATTCTTGCAAACAAGGCAAGATTAGTTTTATGGAAAGTATTATCGAAAAAGATATATACTCCCAGTTTAAGGTAATATATATATCCATCTATAATTCCAGCTGCAGATAATCTTTCAAAATATCTTTTGAAAATATTTAGAAAACCCTTTCAAAACCGCGACCAACATTCATTCAGGAACTAATGCCTGTTCCCCAGCTTGGTTCCTTGATGTGTTATGATTCTGTTCCAAGCTTGTACAGAATTCACAACATACTCAAAACACTTAAGCATTTTAGTTCATTTCATTTAGTCACACTACAGAGCATATTACATGATAATCCTTAATTTAAACTCTAAATACAATTCTTCGAATCTTCATGCAATCTTCAAGAACTTGAATCTTTCCTTAACTTCAATCTTTGAGCACAAGCTTTCTTCTTCGAATATCTTCGAAAGGATTCCACTTCAAGTCTTGAATAGATCATTACTGCACATACAACAATGTTAACCATCGAAAAAAGATATATGACTGTTCTTCAGAATAACACAGTCAAGGAAACAAGCTCGTAACTGGTTCTGCAACCAGTGAATGAGCTCTTATGTAATCAGCTTTCCCTGTAATAAACAAGTTAGTTTAACAAAGCTTCCAGTTAAAATAATTACTGTCTAGGGAAAACAGTTCTAAACTAGCTGGTTCCCAGAACCAACAATATTCATACTTTAATCATCCTGTTTCCTTGTAAAGGTTTGTCATCATTCAAAACTTAAGGAACTCAACATATAGAAATCAAACTAATATATAACAAATCAACTTACCTTGTATCGCATAACAACAAAGAAAACAAAGTAAGATTAGAGTGTACAAAGCTTTGCTTCCAATGAATTGTTATCACAACAAAGAAAATCGTAGCATTGACATTTATAATCAAAACGAGTTAACGATAAGTCGTAACGATTGAAACGAATAATTTTACATGATTGAAAACCCAAAGAAAAAATTCAATGATTATTTTAATCAAAATTAATAAAAAAAGAAAGAAGAGAGAGCGGTTGATTGAATAGCCTTAAATTGTACCTAAATCCGCAAAGATATGACTCGAAAGCTCGACGAATTAATTGAGGACTCCTTGATCTTGAGAATGTTTATAAATTAAATTTGAGAGAGGTTTTGAGAGCTATTAATTGCACTTTGATTGATGATTTTCGTTCATGTCGATTAAGCCACCGAGAGCATGTATTTTATATAGCGTTTTGGGAAAAAGATTGATTAGAATTAGAATAAAACATACAGAATAGCAACGTATATACGGTCCAACGGAATCGTATATACGATGTAATGATCTATATATACGGTACCATCTCAATCGTATATACGTACCATTGGACCCGTATATCGGTTGTGGCTGACGTGGCTTGCCATGTCAGCGATCCGTGCTTATTTCTAATTTGTATCTAATCTTTTCGTTCAGGAATTAATACGTGTTTTTGCATCTATTCTGCTATCTTATTAACCTTTATCCACTTTTGGATAAACTTGTGGACAAGATTAATCTATAGAATATTTCGGATCATTCCTTAATTATTGGATTTCTAAGATTTTCTGAATTCATTTATTTTGAAAATCATTTTATAAAATAGTAAAATCATAGAAAATCAAAAGAAAAATATCTGAAAATACCGTCGAATCTCTAAAAAATGAGAAGAACAAATTGAAAAGTGGAAATTAGAGAAATAACCCATAAAAAATATTCTAAAAATCCCTAAAAAGTAAAGAAAAACCTAAAAAAGAAAAAAATAAAAATAAATACTTTCGACTATTATTGGCTCTCGACGTATGTTACAAACTCAAAATTAATTCAACTTGGTCAATATGGATGTGGTTTATGGTATTTTGTCGCAAGTTCCGAATCAAATCTATTTCGAATGTCGTACCTTTTCTCATCGGCTATCAATTTGGGGAGATCTCCACTTTATCTGTGAAATTTTAAGCCGAAATACGAGAATTATTGGCATGAACACTACCACGGTTAAAACGTTTAGGCTAAAATGATATTTTGCAGCAGGAAATCAAAGATAGAAAATATTTCAAAAACCAAAGTGTACTGTTTAAAAATTGAAATGTAAAATTCATTTGACAGTTGAACCATTAAGGCTCTTATTCGCAAATAAAAGTAAAATCCCTTTAAACATAATTAAACTCGAAATATCAAATCGTTTTGTAAGGTTTACGATGTGGGCATAAATTATTAAAGTACATCGGCTTCTCCACTCAAACCAGCCATCCAAGCTAGTCACTTTTAATTGTAAATACTGTGAACAATTATGCTCCATAATTAAGTGAAATAGATTATCACAGGTCCACCAAAAGAATAAATGTGGACAACACACGCAAACACAAACACAAATCAACAAGGCTGAGTACGTACAAATCACGAAACAGAAACAACACGGACAACAACTCCTAAAATTGGTCATACCAAGTTACGACACCTGCTTAGAAATAAAGAAAACCCAACTGTGGTGTTCAAACCCACTTAACAACATTATACATAACCACTAGAATAACATTATGCATATACAGCTGATCCAACACAGACCAAACCTTCAACTACATATAACAAACAACTGCTCCAATACAACACGACCCCAAATCTCATCTCTTCCTGGTTAACTAGATTGTACCTGCAGAATAGCTTACTGACTCCATACCAGGACTCAATATATTTATTACATTTGTTATGATTTGAGCAACAGACAAGGTTGTCCTAAACCTAGACCACAAGTGCACATATCAACCAGACACACTAGGTTTCCACATAATTCAAACCAACACAACAGGTGCCACACAGTTCATCCCCATTGCTCCCCGTCGAAGGCACTCAAAAAAGTTCAATAAACCAAATGGCGATACGGGCGCGATCCGTCACCATAGCTAGATGGGTCTCCAACTAACCCCATTTTGGAATAAACTCCTTTATAAAAATAATAGAAAAAGAGACGCCGTGATCAACGACTATGCAAAAGTTGCGAATGAAATCACAACCCCAACCCCTGATTCACATACTCTAGATGTCACAAATCCAAGAGTTTATTGCTCTTTCTTATTTTAGTATTTAACTGTTAATATTTACCAACTTCCAAACATGACCACAAAACACATATCAATTATTCTTTAAAAAAAGACATTCTTTAAAATAAAACCTGTTGGAAACTAAGCCAACTAACCGTCATTAAGACTTGAATACTTCCCTTTAATCAATTAATACATCATTCATGAACGAGTAATAAATCACTAATGGAGTAAGTTAAACTTGACCCCACTAATTCATCCTTGTATTATAAATTACCTCATGGACAAGTTATAATTGACTCCACTTAATCCTCAATAGACCAAAACAATTAATTAAAACAAATGACTAATTAACAACCTTCAAACAAACTCAATACCAAAACCAATTTCACCAAACTCCTCAATTTCCACAAGTAAAGACTATGACACAAAACAAAATAACTCATTCGTGCTACCAACAATTCCATGAAGTTTCTATCATGGCTCTAAGTCTCAAAACATCCTCACAACCATAAGATAAGGTTCCGCAAGTAGTACGTACCTTGAAAGAATACAATCCACAGCTATTAATTTTTACTTCAACAATAGAATTCACTCTCCGACAACCAAATGAAATCAATATTATGATTCCAACAAAAATTAAAGCAATATATATATATAATAAATATATACAATATAATATATATATATATAATATAATAATTATATATAAAATATATATATATAATATATATTCCCTTGAAACCCACAAAAACCTTTAGAAATCAACCTAAACATGTTTCAAAGACTAATTTCAATGCTCATATAATAAATCATTCATATATGTTTTTTTAAAAAAAAAACTTTAAAGCCATATTTTTCAATGTTGAAAATTACTTTGAATATCAAATAACTCTGAAAAATCTCACAATTAATGATTGGCACATACAATACCATATGCACGTGTCAACCCATGTTTGTCATACAATCCAACATGGATGGATCCACGCCACGGCTCAGAGCCAAGTGGACTATCAACCGTATAGTTCAACTAGAAACAGATCGAGCGCCGTAAATTGAAACTGCTTAAGCAAGTAGAACAGACGCAACCTACGCTTGGATGGTTGACAAGTGTCACACATCCAGGCTCCCATGGGACTTTTTTGTAACATCCCCAAAATTCTCCACTTACCTGTGAAATATTAAGCGAAAAACGGAGAACTTTTGCATGCCAGTGCCACATGTTAAAACGTTAGGCTAAAATAATATTTTGCAGCATAAATCAAAGATAGAAATAGTTCAAACCAAAGTGTTAAAAATATGAAGTATAAATTCATTTGACAAGTTGGAACCATTAAGCCCTTATTCGCAAATAACGGTAAAATTCTTTTCAAACATAATAAACTCAAAATATCAAATCGTTCTGTAAGGTTTACGATGCATGAACAAATTATTTAAGTAGATTGGCTCTCCACTATACCCAAACCATCCAAGGCTAGTCACTGATTGCAAATCCTATAAAAAGTCTGCTCCCCATAATTTCCAAGTGAAAATAAGGATCATCACAGGTCCACCAAAGAAGAAAAGTGTGGGACAA
>SNQN01001413.1:0-37461 GCA_008642245.1 Bassia scoparia
CCCCTTATTTTTTGTTCCTCCTTTTTTCCATAGCAAATTGGTTTATATTTGATTTAGCTCTTCTTAATATAGCAGGAAAGTAATTACCTTGCATTAGTTAGATTTGTATTGTGAGTGTGAGTGCAGAGGCAAATTAAAACGGTAGCTTTCTTGCTTTGAAAGGAACTTTGGCTTTCCATTTAGAAAGTTTTGTTTGAGTTTTTCAATGATAAAAAAAATTGATTTTGGAAACGTCTCTTGTGGGAATATTTGAAACCCAAATAATTAAGGGCTCGCATAAGAAGTTCTTTCGTATTAAATCCTGAAAAACAAAAGGATTAATGTTTTTGAAAATATAATCTTGCTTTTATTCCAAATGATTATTTAACCAAGACTTCTCCAGAGAAAACCTCAAGCACATTTTAATGTATAAAAAGTTTCATAATTAGCCTCCCCATATAATTATTCATCAGCACAAAAAAATTAAATGGCTATTTTCATTCTCCTTTTTCTTTTATGGTAAACGGTGTTCTACTGCCCATTTCTCAGTTGCCTCATGGATAAGTCTAGATAAGAATGTCATTAAAATAATTTGAAAATATAAGGGGAATAGGTTCACCCTATTCTTATTCCTCTAAGAGGGAATGATATTTTCAGTTTTGCAACCATTCACTAGAATAGGAGAAAGTAACAGGAGGGAGCAGCTCATATGAGGTGATGAAGTTTATCCATGTCACATTGTCATAAAGATTGGCTCTAAAAACTCCATTCTAGCCTTATAAGCCTTGTCCAAATTAATTCATAACAAACCATCGCATTTGCCCCCCTTTTGTGATGCATGGAATGGATAACTTAGAACATGCAAAAATATTTGTTTTTGCTTCTCTACTTAATGGAAGCTATTTTTAAAGGAGATCAAATCTGGCATAAATTCTTTCAGTCCTTATATTTAATAATTTATTAAATTTTTTATAGATTGTATTCATACTTATTGGCCTAAACTGCAATAGTTTCGGAGGAAGTAACTTTAGGATTAAGGCAATAAAAGTTTTCATTAATGGCCATGAGACTAGTTAGTTTAAAAAAAACTTTTAACCAAAGGTCCAATGTCATGTTATAAGATATTCAAAATATGCTTATAAAATAAGCATGGACAACCATCAGGTACTGTGCTTTCAAATAGCCAATAAAAATATTAAACCCTAACTTCATCAAGGACATTAGTAATTGCCAACAAATCATTGGTCCAATTTTATTAAAGAGTGGTGGGTCGTTAGCTAAAGGTATTAAAAGTTGTGAAAAGATATCGATACAATATATTAAAGGCGGTGCGGAACACCGTACATACGACAACATAATCTGCCACATAACAGATAATTATCGTTATAGTTTTGACACATGTACAATAGAACCACGTAGGATAAATTTACACTATTCAATTATTTTTGGGATTCCATGAATACCCCTGAAGTTTTTGGATTTTCTACAATATATTCCTGCAAAAATTTCTTCTACAATATACCCCTAAGATTTGTACCCTTCTTGCGTATACCCAAATATTTATAAAAACCTTAATCAAGCTTAACCTTTAATAGTTTGGGAGTTGGTGATAGTAGGGGGTGGTGGTAGGGAGGAGTATGCATGTTTTTTTTAAAAAAATCGAGTTTTTTTAAGTTACACATACCTATGTTTGGTTAAATTTAACCTTAATTATTATTGTAGAACGTATCAAACCTCAAGTATATTGTGGACGAAATTTTTTCAGGGTATTATTCTAGAAAAAGCAAAACCTCAAGGTATTCATAGAAAATCCATTATTTTTTTTATGAAAACTTGCTTCCAATGCTTCCAACAAGTTGACACAAACTTAACCACCAAAAACTAATACATACTTACCAACTAGTCATGTTTTTTTTTGTATTTAATATCATTTTTTTAAGATATAAGGACAAATACAATAATGGACAAAGTAACATATATTTTTAAAAAAGAAAAATACTTGTATGACTCAAGGCATCGCATCGGCCAGAATACTAGTTGAAATGATCCTGATGTGTTGCTTGGATTGAATTGCGGTCCTCCAATTCTACACCCACATCATTTTCGTTTCAGAATCTTAGTTCCTCCTTTTTATCACACTAATTTGTAGGAAATAGGAGTGTTCTATCTTCCACATTTGATAGCCAATATATCTTGGATAGGTTCATCATCCAGGGAAATCTTATTGGTGAAGGCACACAAAGGTGGTCTTCAAGTCTTCCTCTAGGTTTCTTGTCTAGTGTCCCAAGGATAGTCACCAATGGCTTTCAAGTCCCCTTAAGCCTCGTAGATAGTGTTGCTTTTTTGTAGAACAAATATCCCATTTTTTGAGGAAAGGAAAGGTGAGTGGAGTGCCAGAATTGGTCAACAAGGGTTGTGAAAGTTTAACCCTGTTTCTTTAGACTTATTTCTATGGTACATAAGTTCAGTTTAGTTAAGTTTAGTTCAATTAAGTTCAGTTATCTAACCTAATTTGAGAGGGGGAGAGAGAGATAGAGTGAGAGAGAGAGAGAGAGATTAGGATAGGACAATGATCTGAAGAGAGGTGTGGGAGGTGATGAACTATGGCGGAGGGGAAAAGGGTGCACCAATCCATTGTGCCTAGAGCTCTGTATGTTAAGGCATTCTAAAATAGGATTTGCAACTCTTTTATTAGTCCAAGTAAAGCGAGGTTCAGTAAAACCAAGATCCAGTTAKCCTGCCTCAGCCATGGCATCAGTGAAGGCCTTGACTCTCCAAGGTTTCACGGGTCTACCACTAAACTTTTTAAAAGAGTGGGCAACCTCATTGAAGTCTCCCACAGACAACTAATGTAAGTTCATATAGACACTCATATCAACCATAACATGCCACAGTAATTTACAGAATTTAAATTTGATGCTAGCTAGCATAAATGGAGTATAAAAAGAAAGTAGAATTTGAGGGTTGCACCTGCACAATACCGTGAATCCCTTGTTCATGTGAACAAGCTCAAACTTTATGTAGTCATTTTTCCAAAGAATGAGATGGCCCCCCAAAAAAGCCCACCGATTCCACCATAACCCAATCAACATAAGGAAGTTTGTTTCATGGATCTTGGGATCAATTCTAATCTCCGCCCTTGTTACTCTCTTAACATAAAAAAAAAATAAGGAGCTTGTTGACAATTATCCCCGCAACATTAACATGAACACTCGCTCGGTGATTTTTTTTTTTTTTTTGAATTTTTGGTATTTAGCCAATAACCACTTCTTTTAATTATATAGATTTGTATATCTCTATTATATAAGTGAAGAGGGGAGGAAGATGATGTTCCTCTTCAAATATACACATTATACCCTTAATGAAATTAAATGTTCCTTTTATAAAAATAAAATAAAATTAAAGACACATTGTCATATTTAATGCAATTTTCTAATTCTTTCCATATACATTGAAGATGGAATAAAAATTTGAAATTTCAATTAAATGTTCAATGAAGTTGAATTATTGTTTTATACTAGACATGTTAGAAATGAATTTTGCATGAAAAATTGAGTAAAAATTAGTTTGGACAATCTAACTTAATTAATAGAGGAAAAAACGAAAAAATTTAACATGAATTTTACTATTACTTAATATTTTAACCTAACTATAGGTTGATTATCATTTAGTATTGCACTCTCTATTATGTTAATCAACTTTTCTACTTTATCAAAACTATACACAATTTTTTTCACTTTATTTAGGCACGAGTTTTCCTCTATTTTACACATTCAATCTAAATAAATATTTGAAAATTTGTTTACAAACAAACCACAAACACAACATTGATTAAAAGAGTAAATAAAAAATAAATTTAAATTTAAGCCTTTGCTCTGTCAACTGAATTTTGTTGAACTGAACTGAACTTATTGGTACTGAACTGAATTTATTTTTACTGAACTGAATTTATTGGTACTGAATCTGAACTATATTTTTATTGAAACCTTACAACAAATTTTTAAGGATTGAGCTTATTTTTTACTGAACTGAACTTATTGGTACTGAACTGAACTATTTTTACTTAACTGAACTTATTACTACTGAACTGACTTATTTTTACTGACTTATTTAAATAAGTTGACGAGAATAGGCCTTAGTACTAACGTTTGTACACGAACAAATAACTAATTGATGTTTTACAAATATGTTAGTTTGACATGCACGCATAGCGTGCAAAATACTTTTGTAGTAGAGTATATATATCTAATATTTTTTGCACGCGATGCGTGCGTGAGTATGTGTTAAGTAAAGAAAATGTTATAATTTTTTTTATATCAATATTTCTTTGGTTTTTAGTTGTTATTCATTGTTATTCATATATACGTATGTCAAAAGAAAAAAATATAAGATTGAAAAAAAAAACTCGTGTTTAAATAATAAGATTAGCAAATAAAATATTGAAATATATACTTAGTAGACAAATTTATACGAATAGTAGATGACGGTTGTATGATACAATTACACTAAATTTTTCAAGTAGACCACTAAATATGGTATCATGATTCGTGATATATCTTGATTAGTGTAACCCAACTTTTAATATGAAAATTCTTAGTTTTACATTTTTCTTCTTATTGTGTCATCATATCAATAATTTGTCAATTGAATTCTGTTTATTAGTGTAACTTAACTTATGCAATGTTTCATTGTTACATGTTATTCATGATAAGAAAAGAAATCACTCTAATATTGTTTAATACGGAGTAGTATAGTTGCATTTCAAATGCAATACCATTTTAACTTGCTCAATATTTATGGCAAATTAACAATTGAAGAGTAAAAATAAAATATTAATTTTTTTAACAATGAATTTAATTCATTAAGGTATAAGGGACATTCTCATGAGGACCATTTGCCCCTTGGTTATATATAGAGATTAATGAACAGAAGGTTTGTAGCATCAGATGCACAATAAACTTATTGTGCCTCAAGATATAGTGCCTTTTATTCAATATAGTGACCCTTTTCACTTTACATCAACGTAGTGAAATAATAAGGTCACTATATTGATAAAAATGTTACTATATTAACCAAAATAGTCACTATAATCTAATGCTATGCAACTGTTGTATCTTATACTGTCTTAAATGAATCTTAGGGAATTTTAAAAAAGTGATAAAAACAAAAAGATTTGACGCGTGAAATTCGGTGTTGTTATCCCGATCCGAGCGTATAATTTTTACCAATATGGATATAATTACAAGAAAATAGGTTAATTATTGATAATCCTAGATAGTACAGCAAATGAGATTACAGAATCAGTCGAAATAAGCAAGTAATAATGTTATACTGGCCAGTGTCAACATTAAGGTAGACGTTAATTAGGACCCAAAACTTTACTTTTCACACTTGAAAGTCACTTTTCCCTGCTAATCTCATTCGCCTTGAATGTGTATATATATATATGCACACAATACATGATACATAACACAACCAAAGCAACACGACAACCACTTACTTTTAAGTTTTAATCAAGAATGGAGTGCGCAACGAAGGTGGTGTTGCTGCTGCTGCTGGCTGCTTGCGATCACTGCTGATGCCGCAGTGTACAAAGTTGGGGATCTGCTGGTTGACTACTATTGGAAACGTTGATTACAAGAGTTGGGTGCTACCAAAACTTTCGCTCTTTCTGATGTTATTGGTTACCTTTCTTCTATCTTATTTTTAAAAATTTAAAGTAAATGTATGTATTTGTTCAATTTCATGAAAATTTATCAACTTTTTTAAATTACATGCATGCTATTTATGTTTATGATTAAAATAATACTCATCGGGAGTGAAGGTTACCTAATAAACGGGCAAATTTTAGGTTCAATACAAAATTATTACTTTGTTTGAAAACAGTTGTATTTGCACTGTTATTGACCTTTAATTTGATTATACTTCCGTAGTAATTAATTAATTATAGACGCATATATACATCCGACAATGGATGAAGGTTAGTAGTGGTAGATTGCTGTTTATGTGCTGTGAAATATAGGACTTCTTTCTGTGTTGATGTGGTGGACTAGTGGTGTTGTATGCTTTTATGTAGGGTTGAATTTATATAATGCAGCAGTTTCATATCACGTTGAGTTCACTTACTAGTTCTTGGAATTTGGACTCATCCTTTATTTTATTTTTTGGAAATTTTAGATGTTCAGAATTTTTAATATCCAGTAGTTAATTTTTGCAAATTTTTTATTATAATGGAAAACCTTGATTATTTTGTTCAAAAGAAATATTGATTATTTATTTCTTGTTTTATGTCATTATCTTTTATTTCCATTTTTTTGACCGTATGAGCCATTTTTAATTACTTTACTCTTGGATAACAATGTTATGTTTTTCTTTTTTTAAAAAAAAATTGCAATTTGATAACAAAATTAGGGAGTAGTAAATTAAATTATATTGTCTTGGATCCACTTTACAAACAATTTCTTTTTTATACTTTGGTAAAACTTATGCATGATGCATGAACCATATACATAAAAATAAATTGACATAATGATAATTTTATGTCGCAAAAGAGGTGTAATAATATTTTATGTTAAATATTTTTATTATATCTTTCACGAAAAATACCAAACTATTGCATTCTTTTTGTTACAAAGAAATCATACATACTAATTTAAATCCTAACAAGGAAATAACATTCTAAATCATAAAATTATGCATGTTTCAATCATAATTACCTACCAATAATGTATCATTGAGATAAAAGTTTGCAATGAAAGAAATAAAAAAATATTTTAAAGTGAACAAACTTCTAGACTAACAACATGACCTAATGTAACTTGTTGTTATCATGTATATTTCCAAATGTTAAATGGATTAAAATTTAAGGTGTTGTAGTATTGGAACTTGGAAGTAATGAAGTAATGTTGAAGAAAAAAGAAGCAAGTTCCCAACAGCAGCAAGCAAGCAAGCTTAAAGATTGTGAGACATTAGTGGACAAGTTGCTTTCTTGAAATGATGTTGACATGTTGTAGTGGAGAATGTTTGCTTCTTCTCCTTCATTGTTACCATATTTTTATGCGCATGCTTTCACGCTCCTTTAATTTATTCAACGGGTTTTATTGTTTATTTTTTTTAATTAATCCCAGAACAAAGAATGCTCAAGTGTGTCCCTTTCTTGGCAATTGGCATTAGTTTAAAGTTTATATATTCGTCAAAATAGTTCAAATCTTCTAATTTTGTGTTGAAATCATACATGAATATCTGTAATTAATGTTTATTTTTATATTTTTATATTTTCTTTTATTAAATGGTTAAAAAWTAATAAACATATATTTTTATTCCATTGTAATTATTGATGACTTTTTCTTAGTTGAACATTTTTTTTATTTAAAAAAGAACAATCATAATGKGGACTCGATGATTGTGGTCACTGCATGYTCTCAAACATTGTACTCAATCCAACTCAGGTAGGCCACATAATCAACTTATTACACTACCCCAAGTGCTACTAAACTTGAACCCATACATAATTTTGTTCATTGYCAATTCATGTTACTTATACCTCTACTGTTGTGATTCTCAAACTACATTTAATTTATGTTTTGAAGAAATATTGTGGGTATTTCATGATATTATTGATACTCCTACTTCAGCAATTAGCAAGGATGGTTCATTATTGCTTGTTGATAGTTTTATTTCAGGTTTGATATGGTCAAAAGTAATTAATAGATGGATAGTAATTAATAGATGGATCATACAATCTTTGTAATAGTAAGAGGCTTGAGCAATATATACAATAGACAATGGATTTCTAAAAAGAGCCAAAATGCTTTATTTTAATTTGCTTATAACCGACCCGGTAACCCAAATAGAATGCCCTATTGGTACTTAGCAATATAATATCTATAAAATTATTAGTCGAGGTACCTAAGGCACTTAAATTGGAACAAAGGAAGTAGTATGTTATAATTATATTTGCTTATTCTGCTGCACATTGCACAATGACATTCTTCTCTCTGTATGAAATGACAGTTTTCCAATACAATCCCCAATTYCACAACGTAATGCAAGTGAATCATGCTGCGTACAAGGCATGCAATGCATCATCTCCAATAGCAACTCACACCACAGGAAACGACACCATCACCATAACCAGGCACGGCCACTACTTCTTCCTTTGCGGCGTGCCCGGTCACTGTCAAAATGGACAGAAAGTGGACATCCACGTGCCCCTTGTCAACAACACTGCTGCACCATCCAAGGCTCCATCTCCTTCACCCTCCGTTGCTGCACCGCCTGCWAACCCTGTTGCAAGTGCACTATCTCCCGGTCCTTCAAGTGCTGCTGCGGCTGTCACACCACTCAAGGGACTTATTAGTATGACCACAGCTGCAATGTTCGTCTTTTTACTATTTTAGCAAGAAGCTCTAATGCTTGAATGCTGCGTTTAATGTTTTTACTATGTCCTTTTAGATAAGTAGAATATGTTGCATAAAGGTCAATTGTATTAGAAAATGCTGAGAATATTAATCCTACTAGTAAATGGTAATCTATGGTTTTGTAGAAGACACCATCTAATTTGGTGTCTCCCACAGTAATGGAGGAAGCAACTTCACTAACCAATTGATATATGGATATGTTTTCATCTTAGCAAGAAGGTTTTCAATTATGTATTTTCATCTTCCGATTTTACAATGTTAATCTCCACCTTTTTTCACTCAAAAAACCATAAAATGTGACAAGAAATACGGAAGGACTACTTAGTTTAAATCATATTAAATGAAAATCACAAGGAAAAAAATACTTCATCCATTACTTTTAATGGTAGCAATTACTAAAGTTGAATCAATCAAATTAACAATTTTTTCTTTTCTCTTTTTTACATGTTATTTCTTCGTACCTATCTCTTCTTAATCAAATGCCCTACTTTCGCTCTCTATCACTTTCAAAACCACGATTAATTTTTGCCTAAGAATATGTGTCATGCTCAATGTTGCCATAACGAAGGAACAAGTAATTGAAATACATCTCAGGTATGTATAAGCTTCACTATTGCAGACATTTTTATTCTAGCATTGTCTTCTGTTTACAATTGTACACTGTACAATACAAATGCGTGATTCAGGTACCATCATTACACTGGAACCCGCTCTTGCTAAACCTTGCTTACTTTACAGGAAAAAAATAAAATTGGAAATAAACAAACTACTAGAGATTGCAGATAAAATACTGCTGCTTTCAGGGACCTAAGTGATACTAGTTCTACACATTATTTGTACCAGAAGACCGTTTAAAAGTGTTGCTCCACATCTGCACTTCTCCTCCTGAATTTCTATACGGAGTTTGCTCTATCAAAACCAACAAACAACAGAACAGTGAAGAGAGCGTTAGTAGCAGGAAACAAATTATGACCTCAAACGTAGATCTCTAACTTGATTTGAAAATCAATAACCATGTTAAGCCCTTTCAAGACCTATTACTCAAAATAATGTACCAAACTACCAATCAATAACCAACAAGTCAGCCTTCTAAAACTTAACTTTTTCTTGCACGCATTCTGTTACCTAAGACTTTCATTTCTCATTTTTCAATTTCTGCCACTTCACAATTTTCTCAGAGTCCAAGATGTGCAATCCCAAGGATAGATATAAATCATAGAATTAGAGATTTTGAGTATTTATCTGACTGGAATTACTACACTTTTTTGAAGGAATTACTAGACTGAAGTTGAGTAAAAATTGTGGTACTTATACGAAAAACTGGAGTGGTTGATAGAGTTTGCATCAAGGGCAATTGCATCCTAAATTCAGAAGTCTCAGGACAGTTTATTTGGAGATCAAAGGCACACGTAGCAATTCAAGTGTGTTTTTTCCCTAGAAGAAAAACGCTCCCAGCTCCTTCCACCCTTTCAAAGTCTCCCCTTGGATGTTCCAAAAGAAAATGAAAACATCATATTTACATTCCCCATTAAGATCAACTTTTTCTCTCCGTCATAATAATTGCTTTACATTCTCTTCTTTTAATTTACTCCCCAAGAAAAAACAAATTAATATATATAGTAGTATATATATACTCCTATATATAACTTACTCCGTTTCAATTATTAAGCTAAATAAAAAAGATAAAATAATATTTCGAGCCTCTTCGCGAGCTTTCGAGCGAGCTCTTGATCGTTGATTTTGAAACGAGGTCAAGATTTATTTCATGAAAAAAAGTAAATGAGCACAAATTTACTTGTGAATGTGCCAAAAACAAAAAAAATGCACATTTATGTACAAAAATTACACATCTTGACCGTTAATCTCAAAAATCAACGATCAAAATTCTTCTCACACTTCTCATTTTAAAGGTTCTCTCATTGATCCTAACACTATATATATATATAATATATATATATATATATAAATATATATTAATATATATAGTATATATATATATATATATATAATATATATATATTATCCCATGAAACTCATCTTAAGATGAGAACCATAGAACTCTTATGTTCTAAACTTTTATACTTTCAATGCTTCACACTTATAGTTTTTATGTTCTACAATTTCAGTCTTCATGTTCTACACATTAGTCTTTGTGTTCTACAAATTAATACTCCATATTCTGCACCTTGGATGACTTTCTCTCTCCTCTTTGAGCCCAACCTAGCCCGACTCGTCTCACACCTCTCCATTGAACCAAACCACCACCAGCACTACTGCACCCAACCGCCACCACCAGCCACCACCGCCACCACCAGCCACCTAGCCCACCCGCACCCTTGCTCTTACCATACACCAACAACCAAACCCACAACAACTCCCTCACCCTCACCGTATCAACCGCACCACCACCCTAAAGCTCACCCGCACCTCACCCTCTCCAACGAACCACCACCACCCAAAACCGCACCCAAAAAACAAACCACCACMRCAAATCAAACCCCCAAATCAAAACCCTAACTCAAATTCGAACAACCAATATATGGTGCGGCTGAGTTGGGCTTGATTCGAAGGCCGAGCTAGGTCCGGTGGGGTATTGCGACGAAGAGGCAGCTGCGTTGGGCTTGAATCGCGTGGAGTGAGGCAGCGATTTGGTGGTGCAATGGTTCGCGTGCAGTGGTGGTTCGAATTGGTGGGGCTATCGGGGCTAGGTGGGTGCGTTGGGGCTTGCGTCGGGCAGGTTGCTTTGATGGTGGTGCGGCGGTGGTGATGTGGCAGTCCTTGCAACAGAGGAGAGAGAGTGGAGAGAGAAATGGTGAAATGTCGTGATGGAGAAAGAAAGGAGAGAAAAAATGGGTAATTAAGGAAGAAATAAAATAATTAAATTTAATTTAATAATGAATGGTTGACATTGGTTATGATTGATTTGAATGACTTAGATTAGAGTTCTCATAGTTCTCACAATAAGGATGGTTCTCATATGAACCTAACTCTCTCTCTCTCTCTATATATATATATATATATGTGGTGAGGATCCCATGAGAACTCCTCTTAGGTGAGAACTATGAGAACTTTATGTTCTACACTTTTACACCACATGTTCTACGGATTTAGGGTTCATGTTCTACATTTTTAGCTTTCATGTTCTACAATTTTAGATTATATGTTCTACAATTTTAGATTATATGTTCTAAAATTTTAGTCTTTATGTTCTACAATTTTTGTTTTCATGTTCTACGGATTTAGCTTCGTGTTCTAAAGATTTAGTCTTTGTGTTCTACTAATTTAGTCTACACTTTTTGTGACTTTCTCTCACCTCCTATTCAACCACCACCACTTCCACACTAAGCCCAACCAAACTCAATCGAACCAACTCACCATAACTGGTGCACCAAGCTGCCACCACCGCCACAACCACCACTAAGCCCAGCCCAACCTCACCCCACACCACCAACCCCCACCCACGCACCAAACAACCACATCAACTGCCGCACCCAAACCAACACCCTCACAACTCCGGACTAGCCCCTACCGCATTGACCACAGCAGCAAGCACCACCGCCACAACCGCGCACCGAGACCCCCTCCCTCACCGCACAGCTCCACAACCCCTATTCCAACATAAATCGAACCCACCGCGCACCAAACACCGCCGCACCCAAACTAACCACGCGCAAACCTAACAGCCACTGCTTCAACGAACATTCGATTTAGGGTGTTAGGGTTTAAATTCTTTATTTTCGTGGTGGTACGAAGAAAACACACTTCGATTTGTGTGAAGGAACCGTCGGGTGTGGTGCGGTGTGGCTGGCGTCGGAGTGGTGTGGTTTGACGGTGGACGACAGTGCAGCGGGGATTAGCGCGGTGGTGTAGTAGTGTAAAAAGGAGTTTAGGAGGAGAGAGAATTGGTGCGTGGCTGGTGCGGCCGTGGTGGTAGTTTGAGGTGCGCGGTGGTTGACTGTGTGAGCTGGCGGATGGTGCTAGCTGTGGTGGGTAGCAGGTGGTGCTAGCTCTGTAGCTGGTGGTGGAGAGACGGGTATGGAGGAGAGAGAAGGGTAAGGCAGGAGAGAGAGGTAGAGTGTGCATAAAATAGAAAAAATGTATTTTAAATTTAAATGGCTGAGATTGTTTTGATCTGATTTCAATGGTTGAGATTAAAGTTCTCATAGTTCTCACCCTAAAGTGGTTCTTATATGAACCTATATATAATATTATTTATTATATATTATATATATATATATATATATTATATATAGAGAGAGAGAGAGAGAGAGAGAGAGAGTTAGTTATCATTGAGAAACCTCCTTATTGTGAAGAACTATAGAACTTAATTAGCCATTCATTATTAAATTAAATTTAATTATTTATTTTTTCCTTAATTACCATTTTTTCTTTTCCTTTCTTTCTCCATCACGACATTACCCTTTCTCTCTCACCACACCATCTTCGACGATCGCCGACCATCTACCGCACTTCCAACTACCACGATCGCACACCGTTCTACAATTGTCGCCACACCATCGTACAACCACGCACCAGCACCATACACGCCTCACTTACCACGACTGACCCCCTTTCTCTCTCCACGCACCCGCCACTTTGCTGTTGCGTCACTCTTGCCTCTCGCATCAACCAAACTACATCACACGTTGCTTAATGGTTGATTTAGTGTTGGGGTTTAATTGAGGATTTTGATTTTGGGTTTGTTGCGTGGTGCGGCTGGTGTGCAAGTTGGTGGTGTAGGGGGTTGCTGCAGGAGTGGTGGTGGTTTGTGAGGTGAGGTGAGGGTGGGTGGACTCGGTGGTTTGGTGAGGTGAGGGTTGGGTGGGTCGACTCGGTGGTAAGGGTTTGGGTAGCTGGGCTGTGGTGAGGGTTTGGGTTGTTTGGTAGTTAGGGGGGGGGGGCGGGGGGTGGGTGCAGGTGGTCGGTCGGTGGTTGGTGGGTGCAGGTGGGCAGTGGTTCGGTGTGAGGTGGTGGCAGGCTCGTGGTGAGGGACGGTGCAGGTGGTAGGCTCGGTGGTGAGGGAGGGTGTAGGTGGGCTGGCCTGGTGGTATAGGGGTGATGGCTGTGTTGGCCTGGGTTCAAGGAGGAGAGAGAAAATGAGAAAGTGTAGAAACATGAAGTTTAAATTTGCAGAACACGAAGACTAAATATGCAGAACATAAAGACCGAAATTATAGAACTGAAAATTTAATTTTAGAACATAAATATAAAATTGTAGAACATGAAATTAAATTTATAGAACATATAAGACTAAAATTGTAGACATAAAACTAAAAGTGTAGAACATAAAGTGTAAAATTGTAGAAATGATTCTCATAGTTCTCACCTAAGAAGAGTTTCTATGGGATCCTCACCCTATATATATTATATATATATATATATATTATATATATATTTATATATATATATATAATATATTATATATATATATATACTTATTTATTTATTTATTTTTAGAACTACTCAATTACTTAAGGGCCTGTTTACATTCCTTATTTTCAGTTTAGTTCAGTTCAGCTCCATTACATTCAGTTCTTAACCCAATTTTTCTCTCTCATAAAATATTCAATTCAGTTCAATTCAGCTCCATTCAATTCAGTTTAGTTGATTCATTAATGTAAACCGCCTAATCTTCTCCACCCACAAAAAGCAAATATGATGTACTTCCTCCATTTCAATTTAGTGGCTACACTTTGTGTTTGTGCGGACTAAAGAAAGAGATAGAGGGGAAAAAAATTAGAGCACCCATGTGAGAGGAGAGGAATAGAGATATTGTTTTACCCAAAAAGGAAGTGTAGCTAGTAAATTGAAACATTCCTAAATAGAAAGTGTAGCTAGTAATTCGAAACCGAGGAAGTATAAACTACATATGAGACTGAAAACGTAATTGATAATGAGGAGCATTAGACTCATTGGTTTATACGATACCTAAATTAAGATACTAACCGGAWTACAAACTAGGACATAGAAGAAAACAGAAATCCAGCACACAACATCTAGCGGCTCTAGGCAACAACTTTACWTGAATTTGCATGTCGATAAACTAAGAGTGAATCATCAACAGTAAGAGACCTTACACTGGTCGATTGGAGTTCGGTYTCCGAATCATCATCATCCTGCAAGTAAATCATTCATTCATTTCAAAAACATGGTTTAGAAAAACAGCACAACAAAGARACTGCAATACATTAGCATACCTCAATCAACAAATCCCTTCGTGTAATTAAACCTAAAACACGAGAAGGCCGAGGAACAACCAATATATGCCTCAACCCTAGATGTCGGAACAGATTATAGACCTGAACACGCAGGATGACACAAATATAAATGAAAATTTCTGAGTAATTGAAAGATAACAAAAGCGGAAAAAGTAGTAGGCAATTGGTAAGGAGATTCAGAAAATTGATCATAACTTGATAACACACAGGAAGTGAATTACCTTTGATAAAGACATATCTTCAGGGACAATATACGGTGATGGATTCAAAAATGGGGCAAGATCTATGTACATATCTGAGTCTTCTTGACTCAGATGTATATCTTCAAGGCTAAGTCCTTTACTTGAAACTGGCTTGATAAATTCACTATTATTATGCCTGAAAAAAGGAAGCTTTCAATAATTATAATCAAAGAGAAATAGTGGTCTACACAGGCCACATAGAAGATTATAGCTTGCCTTATTGGGAAGGATCCACCTCTTGAATCACTAGGCAAATAGCTATGCTGGAAATCCACCTTAGACTGAAGAAGCACCAATAGATGACTGTAGTTGGCACATCAAATCAATGCAATTATTTTCTCTAGAGTTAAAGCATATTCAAAAATTCACAGCAGAGACAGGAGCAAAAATAAATTGTGTCCATGTCATACCTCCGAAGCATCAGCCCTATGACAAGGGGCTCTCCTTTTCTGGTGTGATCTATCACCTAGAGAGTAGGATCAAACTAAAATGAATACAAAAATTTCAGATATAATGATATAACTAAACACTTGATCCACTTACAGGAAAGCCATTGTGCTTGTTGCATCTCAAGATAGAAACCAGATCTGAAACCTTGATAACACGAGGAAGACTGACAACCTTCAGGAAGAAATATTGAAGCACATCATCAACACAAATGCTTCCAAAAAAATAAGCACAATACTTAATAAATGGTACGTATACAGGAAAGTCCCTACACAAGTCTGACCTGTCGAGTCCGACAACCCTCTTTTGCAGTCATCTTTCGCATTTGGTATTTAGGTCTTGAATCAAGAAAAGGGATACCCCTCAACCGAGCTTGCTCTTCATATAAGCCATCATTAAAGGCATCACCAACAGCCTGAATATCATTTTGTAATATGCATATTTTATGTGGTAGATTGATATGAATATGAAATTTTGTCCATGAAACAATCTCTGTTGTCCAGAATAAAATACCTTTGAGATTAGAAGGACTAGCATGATAAGAGGTAAAAACTTCAAATTATTTGAAATTTCAACCATAATGACACAAAGGGACACTGTCACCCGCATTGAGCCTCCTAGAAAAGAAGCAGCCCCCAGAAGAGCATACCTGTCATCACAGGATTCACAGTCATGTGGATTAGTGAAGTTGCATGAATGGAGCCATATACAGTCTATTTAACAGAGCATATAATTAATTGAAAACTTTAAAGAATATGACCCATAAGGGTGAACCAGCTTTGGCGTTATGGGCATTTTTAGTGACTATCTATTAGTGACAAAATCTATTAGTGGCCTCCACGAGGAACTAAGATGTTCCATTTTACATCGGAAGTTGAGAACAAATCATTCTACATATACAAAGATGATATCTTAACCTAGTAGAGGCTTTTTGGGTGGGCCATTACCACAATAAAGCAAATCCTAACGGTGTAGGCCGAGAGGACAATATTTGTTAGTGGACTCCTATTCACCATAGGGTGCTATAACTCATTATGTTCCTTCAAGAGGGCAGAGTCCCTTTTAAGGGTGGGTGATGATGTTTCATCCCACATCGAAAGTTGAAAAAAGAGAAGCTTTCTATATAGAGAAGTTTGATACCTAAATAGAGACCATAGAGGACAGACAATACCCCAAGGTGTTACATGAGGGCTTGTCACGTACGACGAGGCTCATGCCCACCTCTATTTATGTTTAAGGTTGGAGAAGGTGATTTGTRGCTATTTGATTTCCCATTTTTTTTTTTTCGGTTTATACTATGATGCAGATTGCAGAAGAAAYGATGAATTTTTCAATTAATAAATAAATAAATAAAATTGATTGTTCAATTCCTAAGTAGCATAAATCTAAGATCTAAAACTCCATTTGATTGAATTTTCATCTCTTCGTTAATTTGTACAATTATGGATTAAAAATTCTCTTTTATAAAAGAAGGATTTAATACTCTCATTTAAAAATTTAGGAATGCAAATGTTAAGACTTGAACACATATTTCTTTTTAAACAATATAAATAATTAAAATGATGAACTTCAAACTCTTGCTTTTCCCAAAAACAAAGATGTTCTAGAATTGAATAACAGGATTTGAACTGAAACATTTGATTTTAATTTATCATATCCAAACACTACCTAAAATTAATTTCCATGGGGATTCAACTAGCCTATTTAGTTCAATAATACCAATAGAATCTCCGAACATTTACCAATGTTTTAGTGAAAAAAAAAAGGCAGTACACCAAAGWGATTCTTCTATCAATGAACTTACAAGAAAGTGAAAGGGCAAGATAAAAGAAAAAACCAGGGTCCAAAATTAATCAACTCTCAAACTATGATTTTCCTCAGGCTTACAAAGGGTGATAAAGGACATGGGCTGCCCCTTTGTCCACCATAATTTGCAGCAGAGAGTGTCTTACTTTTTTTATAAGTTTGTGAGAGTAAAATTGAAGAGAGAGAAAAGAAGTGGGCCAAAATAGAGTTTATGTCGGAGAAAAGTAGAGGTCACTTGTACTACTTTTGGTATGCTGCAAACAATTTTGGCATGTACCAAAAAGGAAATATTTGCATATTTTGGAGGATGGAGGAAGTACGCTAATTTAAACCAGTCAATTGATCTATTAACAAGACATGAACAGGTACAAGAATCTTGTATTGAAAAGAGGACAAAAGTATCAGACATTAATCTACTTACGTTCCCTCCTCGATATTTGGTTTTTTGTAGAAGCTGACAACAAACATACCAACAAGACGACCATAAGTTGATCCTATCATTATTCCAGGAACAAACTGACCAGCAGGGACAGCTGTTCCAAAAGTGACCACTGCCAGAGTGTAAAACATAACCTGCAAAGGCACATGAACTATAGTCAATGCCCAAAGTTGTAGGCACCAATTTGATACGAGACACATTAACTTCATCTTCCCCAACTAGTACAATTAGACTTGATATGTAAATAGSAAACCAAGAATATTAGCACATGCTACATGCTAATACACTACTATTTATATAAAATCTGAGAAATCAGGTGAAGGGAAAAACATAAATAAAAATCAAATAACGTACCAAGAAGGTCAATAAACTTTGAGCACTGTACTCGTGAATTGTTTTCGCACTAAATAGATTTCGAATAGCATCATCCTGCATGGAAATCAAAAAATTCTGTTGGAAAATTGAACAAGGATAAAACTAAAAGTGGAAAGATACAAAATGATAAGAAAGAGAATGATGTCTTCTTTGTCACGTAATCACCTGTGTGTTGAAGAAAATGGTTGCAAGATCATTGTATTCCTTGTCACCACGGCAATAAAACTGCAAGTGGCAAATAATTAAAAGAAAATTTTATAAATGTAAAAATTACAATCATAGTATCAAACAAAAATTCCATAATAATCAAACCAAAGATCAAGGGACATACACATAAAACCTAAATATAAAGACTTATCAAACATAATCGAAACTCAAAATGATTGAAGTTTCAAGCACCCAGCAAGTATATTATAACATTCTCCATATGTTATCCAAGTTGATGTAAAATAGATGAAATGAAACATATTCATAGATGTGATATTTCACAAAATAAAGACTTTATTATGGAATGAAGCCTTATACAAAGTATCTGTTTCAGCRAAGCAAATCATGGAAGTTTGCTAGTTTTGAAGCTCTGATATCACAACAATTTGTATCTTAGATAGTGAAAGCTCAAGTTTCAATCAAAGCAAAGTTAGATATTTGCRTTTTCAAATGCTTCTGTTATGGGTTTTGTCAAGACTCAGGATTCTAACTATCTTAAATAAACAACATTTTTTTTTAAATCGACAGTGGTTTAAGGTTAATAGTGAATGGTTTTAAAATTCCGAGAAAGGTATTTAGAAGTTAATTGTGTTAATAATGTGTGGTAGGAGGAATAATAATAAGAATTGTTGGTAATTTCGTTTATGGCATTTCCTTAAGGTTGGTTTTGACTTTTGAGAATAATAAACCCACTTATGGGTGGTGTTTCGACCAAAAAAAGACCTTCAAAGAGAGATTGCACTTACATTAACATAATTCCCATACATCCCTGGTGGGTTGGGACATCCAACTTCTGATTCAGGGCAGGGGCTGCATTTTCTAAGAAGTGGTAGCCCAAAAGAAATAGCAGAAGTGATTACTGAAATAAGGCATACTTCAATCATCTGTTGTCAACAAGAGCATTAACCAACAAAAAAGGAAAAACAATTTTAGTTAAAAAATAAATAAATAAATAAACTGGGGTAAGAATAATCACGACAGAAAATCAGGCCAGAGAATCACTAAAATCTACCTTAACTCGTGCCCCTTTCTTATGCAAATAATTGCGACGCCAATACGTAATATAACGTGTAAGTTGATTGAATAATGCCCCTATGAAATTTCAGGAGTGGTCACAAGAGGGAAAAAAGATATCCAGCCCCATATAGAATATGCAACACATAAAAAAGGATTTAAAAAGCTAACATACTCACCAAGAAGACCACCTATTACGCCAATTACTGCCATRGGTAATAACTCTGAAAATGAGTAATCCTCTTGACCACTGGCAAGAATGGCTTTGTTAGATATTAGGGCAGTTAAAAGAAAGAAATGCTGACACAAGTGGGAAAAATTAAGGTCCTAACTCTGATATATCCCATATAATGAAGCCACCAGCACCAAAGTGCCCACATTTTCCACTCTTACACCATGCCATAGCAGTACGTACTACTACAGCAACAACAGCAGAAGTGAAAAAGACACGCCACATAAGCTGACTTCTCCACCTGCAAGAGAGAAAACGCAATAAAATTTAATGAATATTAAAACTTTATATCTCAGCTGTTATTTTGAAATGATATAAAACTATWGACATGTGATTTCATCCCGTCACAAWTTAGTGTAACAATTGGTTTCCAAAAGTCAATTATTTGAAACTTGGACTGCATTTATTGCTAAGTTATTAAAATATACAATATCCTATGGGGGATCTTGATAAATTTATGTTGATGCATATTTAAAACAAAAGACTTAAAATCAAAATTTAACTTGTCATCAATCATGAATTTTGCATAAAGTAATTGCAAATATCAGCAGTCAAAGGTGAGCATATAAGACCATAGAAATGAAAGTGATACAGTAAATTGTGAACAGAAGGCATAACTGAAGTTAAGAAGACTACTTTACCATGATGTCACCTCTTCAAGTGCAAATAAGACACCACCAACAGGAGCCCTAAAGGCAGCTGCAACTCCTGCTGCACAGCCACATGTCACCTTTTCAAACCATGACATAAAAAAGTGAGGATGACTCAATAGTTACAAAAGGGTAAGAATAGTGCCATGTATATTATTTTACGGTAGGAAGAAAACAACAAGATGACTGGAAGGCTCAGGTCAACAGGATATCAGTAATCTTCCAAAACTAAGTCAAAGTTCATGCAAAAGGCATAGAATATTTGGCCAGCAAGAATCACAATTCACAACGCATGTTTTATAAACAGCTGCTTCAAATATCGGATACTCCCTCTGATCCAAAAAACTTGCTACAAGGTCCAAAACACAAATACAAAAGAATTTRTAGGTGGAGGTGGAAGACTAAATATAATCAGTGATAAAATGTGAGTTGGTAGGGGTATTTGGTAATTTAAAGGTTGAAAATGACAATAGGTAAATGTAAAGTTAAAAAATAAAAAAGAAAAAAAGAAAAAGAAAAGTGGGCTCCACAATTCTAAAATAGAAATGTAGCAGGTAAAAAAAACTATCCAAATAAAGAAAACGTAACAAGTAAATTGGATCAGAGAGAGTATGTCAAATCATAAACGCAATAGAAGCTTTCCTTTCTCTCTGGTATAAACTCACTACGATATTTCAACACTTAGGAAGTTAGATTAATTGCATTGCTTGGCAAAAACCACATAGAACTATATAAACTAAAAAATCCATCATAAATATACACCAGCCAAGGTGATGGAGCACTGTGAACACATTCACCTGTCTTACTCCAAATTTATAAAACCAAATACAAACATCTTAACTTAACATTTTCAATATATTTAATTAGACAAATGCCTGCACCTTAAAAATAACAGTAGATAAGACAAATGCTGACAAGTGGGGCATAGGATTTTTAATCAAGTACATTTTCATTTTTCAGGCCATAAGAAGATCAACACTATTTGTTGAGCTTTACGATTAAGGAGCTTTGATACAGAAACAGAATTGGTTCTCGTTCACATGATTTCATTAACCCTCGCTGACTACAACTAGATAGTAAACCAGTAAGTGAATCCTGCTARCCCTTTCTCAAACTGAGTCAACATGAGTCCCACTAAAACTGAGAMTTGTTTAAAGAGCATGAAAACCTGATTCATCCAAAACYAACTTCAAACGCAATAAGTACAAGAAGACTATAGATGATGATCTGAATTTGGAGCCTGAAGGACCCAGACCCAGCATGACCKATTTTCCTTACTTTGTTCTGGAAATAGAAACTTTAAGAGATAGGCTCGGTGGTAACCTTGAGTTTTTTACTTTTTTCTTTCGTAGCAAGTCTTTACAAATATTCTCAATGGTAGCCCTTAGTTTATGGCTATAGTTGAGGGTGTATCATTGATAATAATTTACCAATACATTGATCATTATAAACACTTGTTAGAGGGTTTTTTTTTTTTAATAACTGATTAAAGTTTCATGAACTAGAATGACACAARTTTTCGTAAAAAGAATATATTTTGTTTGTCTCACATTAAAAACTTATTTTATTTTGGTTTTACAAAAGAGGCGAATGAAAGAAAGTCTTTAAACTGAATTTATGTTATACTAGACATTACAAACCTTCATTAGTCAGAGTGAGGGATAGAAGTGGTTAAAGCTTCCCCTCCCGGTTCTAGGAGATCCTGGGATACTTGCCCTCGTGGGTCTCTTAACACCCAAAATAAATCCCTCCACTCAATTATAATTGCAACATTTACAATTTTCCACTATTAACCGTCACTCATATAACTAGTTTTTGTGCTTCATACGAGTAAAAAACATAGCCACATGTGATCTCGTTGGATTCATCTCAATGTGTACTTTATTAAAATCTAATAATTATAATTTCTGGCCAAACATAACATGAGATTTTATTAACAAATRTGAAAATGGTAACGTTGTGATTACTATGCAGCGAAGGAAGTATCTTTATTGTCGATTATTTATAACGAAATACGGGTATCGTTATCACTTTCTCAACAACAATAAAAYAAATTAAGGCTACCATTTAGTATTGCAGTTAAGAAGTACTGACGGAGAGTCAAAATCAGCTACCATTGAGAATTTCACAAACTTAAATAGGTTGCAAACATTTACTATGTAGGCGGGAACAGTTAGTCATGCATCCTATGATGCATTCCTTATCTTAAAGATTCACTTTGGTCTACAACCATGATGATTTAATTTGGCTATTGGCATTCAATTATCCTCTTTGTTTAAGAATGAATACATATGCATAACTGCGTACATCTATTGCATTGAGATTTCTCTATTCGCACAACAGATATATGAGATGACTTTTCATTCGTTACTTGTACACCCTAACATTTAACCAAAAAAAGAAAATCTGAGATGATTTACGATAATTCAAAGTCAAAAAAATTCCGACATTAACACCGTTAAACATAAGAATATTTGAATGCATATTAAGTGACACTTACTTCAAACATGCATAGAATTATATRAATTTCTGCAATATATGTAGATTACTACTCCAAAAAAACCTAGAATTATATCACAATTCTACAATATTTAGTAAATGAATATTAAAAAAATGTGAAAAATAATGGAAGTCAAATGAAAAATAAACCAAATACAAAATTGTATGCGATATGACAATGACCCAAACTTCAAATAATCCTTATTACACCAACTTGAAGRTTTCATTATTCAAATAACCACAAACCAGAACAATCTTTGCTGTGTTTACCTGTTTGCTTAACTTAATTTTGATAGCACATTTTTGGTACTTGAATTAATCTTGCTACCATGTGACCATAAATCTAAACATTCATACCACATAAAGTAATGGGAATGAAATGTTGGCCAGAAAAGTTAAAGTAAACATATGACACAGTTGACACCCCGATACCAATTTCACTGATAATTTTAATAATTAAGAATGAAAAGAAAAGAAAAAAAAACCTTTTGTTTACAAAAGTATGCATATGGAGAAGTGGAGAGAGACTGGGAGAAGAAAATCAAATACCATGCTTATCASCTAAAAGCACTCTAGTAGATGAGATAAAAGATCAATCTAAAGACTATATACTTACAAGATCACGGCGATCTCGATCGCTATTAAAACCCTGAAGCCACCTTGAACTTAAATGGTATTTTGTAGATCCACCCTGCAACAACAAATACAACTTAAGACTTACTCATAAGGCCTATAGAAAGCACAAATCAAATGTAGTGTATGAATGTTCCATATAAACCTAGAAGAGGTAATSATTCACCATAAGGCATAAGTACTGGTACACAAAAATTAACATAAAAATAAAGACCACAAAATGCAACGAACCAAGGCCCACCCATACTGATCACCTATTTTAGGAGGAATAAGGTGCCAAATGCAACTACTTCCACTTAAGAGCAATGAAGTAATTCAAGACCAATAGTTTTATAAATTTCTTATTCCTTGCTCTATTGGAACGTTACATCTGTTATGATTGTTGGTGTCTTTCATATACTTCCTCCGTTTCTTTTTAGTGGCAACTTTTGCCAAATTTGGAAATATCAATTTATGGCAACTAATTTTCTTCCTTTTTTTACTTGTCATTTCTTCTATATCTCTTTTAATCACATGCCTCACTTTTTCTCTCTTTCACTTTCACACTCAACCAAATTTTGCCTAGAGAAAAGTGTCATGCTCAAAGTTGCACTAAAAAGAAACGAATGGAGTACATTGAATTCTAATCAGAAAGAGGATTATTCAAATTAATTCAGCATATTTTTCTTCTTTATTTTCTTTTGTGGGAGAGTCCTTACCTCTAAATGTAACGAATGTATTGTGAGTAATATTTCTGTTCTTTCTTGTTGTGAGTAGTATTTCTATCTAGTTCCTGAAACAAAAAAAATTATTTAGCGAAATAGAGAATAAAACACTGACCAAGTGTCTACGAATCAAGCTTGGATCAAAATACATGTACTTTGGACCAAGCATTGTAAGATGTCAAAATCTAAGGAAACATGAACTTTGAATCTGATCTAGATCACTGGATTAAAAAAACAATTGAAAATTTGAAATCTATTGGTAATGCATGGGTTTGAAATCTAGATCACTAGACAAAAACAATTATTTAGCGAAATAGAGAATAAACACTGACAATGTCTACGAATCAAGCTTGGATCAAAATACATTGTACTTTGGACCCAAGCATTTGTAAGATGTCAAACTTAAGGAAACATGAACTTTGAATTGATCTAGATCACTGGATTGAAAAAAACAATTGAAAATTTGAAATCTATTCGTGAATGCATTGTTTGAAGTAAACTAAATTATAAGTTATAACCATACAAACTGACATCCTATTGTTTCTTTATGTACTCAGTACTCCCCTTAGTCCCCTCCCAGTTTTGAGTTTACTCCCAATAATTTTGCATGTTTTTTTCCCGTGTTTTTATGCGCATGCTATAATGGACCTTTAAGAATTTCTATAGTTTAATAACAACTTGATTTGATTAAGAAAAAAACCCATCAAGTGAACACGATCATTGCAGTCACTACACGAGCTCATACAGGATGCAAAACACCACTGATGTAATACAACACCCATCATCAACAGCACTCAAGAACTAGTTTGGGATTAGCATTAATATTCATTTCTCATGCATACTACATGGAACAGCCCTTAATGATTGTGCACAGTAACGCAAGACCAGGAATTAAACAGTTGAGCCCAGATGCATATGTGCTGTTAGAAGCTCACAATCCATACTTCACATTGGAACGAAACAGAACCAAAAAGGGATAACCCAGTGCATCCAACAATGAGATAATTGTCACCTTCCAACTCCAAAATCCCACAGACCATATCTTAGGGCATTACCCGCCCCTTCTCTTAATGTAAGGCAGCAAGTACATACTTCTCAACCCTGGGTACCATTTTTTTTTTAATGAAACTATAAAAATAGAAGAATGTCACAGAACCCAAAGTCCCTTGTTCACTTGTACGATACAGACAGGGAAGTGCACATCTGAGATATTGCCTACTA
Organism: Bassia scoparia; assembly: GCA_008642245.1. NCBI lineage: Eukaryota > Viridiplantae > Streptophyta > Magnoliopsida > Caryophyllales > Amaranthaceae > Bassia > Bassia scoparia. Next base: position 25,087 of record SNQN01001413.1, read on the forward strand.
ATTTATTGGCCTTTTCCCATAGTTGGTTTCCATCCTAGTAAATCAGTCGCTCTACTCTCCCTAAACTCCCTTCTTACACCCTTATCTCTGTACATTTAATTCAGCACACCCTTCACTTTTCCTTTTTTCTAGTATACTTTATTTTTATACCTCTGATCTGAATCATGATAGATACATGTTTATTCGTTAAATAATATTCTAATTGTCAGTTTAGACAGACCAAATCCCTAAACTATAATTTTCCCATTAGTTTTGTTAAGGTCTTCCGTCAAAATCACGGCTCTTCTTTTATGGAACTSTTTTCTACGAGAATGGATCCTCTCCATTTCTTAGAGGAAATGGAGAGTCCATTTCCTTATCTAGTGGTTGGGAATGAATTAAGGGGGAAAATAGGGGGGATTTTGTAATTTTTATATTTAAGTTAAATGATTCTCAACCACTAGATGAAAGGAAATGGACTCTCCATTTCCTCTAAGAAATGGAGAGGATCCATACTCCTTTTCTACAGTTTACATAGTCAGCAACAAACTTGATTGATAGCCACTCACTGCCAATTTCTTTGCCATTGGGCAAYATGAAAAAAGATATTTATTGCATAAGTTCCTCCCAACATTTGCAGTTACTTGGCATATAAAGATCAGCAAGTAAATGTGATTCACACCTTCAAACCCAAACAAAAAGAAAATGATAAAATATAGCTGTTACATAAAAATGGGTTTTTCTATAAAATACACTTGAGTTTTTACGTTTTCTACAATATACACTCAATGTTTTTTTTTGTCTACAAAATGCCCCCAAATTTTGATACCCTTACACARCATAACCTAAATGGTTAATTTTAACCCAACATGGTTAATTATAATATTTAAAAAATAAAAATAAAAATAAAATAAAAATAAAAACACCACACCACCATCTTCTCCACCCCCACTCCACCATCTTCAACCCATCAGTCATCAGTCCACCGCCTGACCACCCATTTTCGCACCATTACAGCACTCGATCTTTGCACCACCATGGTATCAGGCCATCACCATTCAAACCCACCCCTTCGAACACACCACCTTCGCACCATCATGGCACTATCACCATTCGCACCCAACTCTTCGAAGCAGTAGCAACACGACTTAGCACTCAGATTCGAACTCTTCCTCCTCCATTCGTCGTTAGATTCGAGACCCAACAATCCGCTACCAACCTCACTCGAACCCACCACCTACTACATTAGAATTCGAAACCATTAACAACCTCCCACCTTCAACCCTTCAAACCATCAACCCAGATTTCAAGCTAGGTTGATTCGAAAATTAATTTGTGATTCGAAATTGATTTGGGGTTCAAAATTAATTTGGGATTCGAAATTGATCTGGGTTTGTGGGTTGTGTTAGTGGGTCACAGCGGCRRTGTCGATTAACTTGCCGGAGCAACCGTATATCTTGYCTGAATTAGCTCAAGGTCTCTAAGTAAGGCTTCCTAGTTGTGCTTGAGATCCTCAATGGTTTTGTACCCTGCGATTTTTTATGCTATTTTTTCCCACGTTTTGTTCCCAGAATTCTCAGGATCAATTGCCATGGCTTACTTGAATTCCATGTCTTATTCCCACGTTAATGTAGAGCTTGAATTGAAGGTGGTGCAATTCGTTGGTGATGGTTTGGTGGGTGTGGGTCTGTCTCTTATACACATCTAGATGTGTATAGGTTTGGTGGGTGTGGGTGGTGGCAGCGGTGTTTGGGTATTAACAGCGGTGCTCGGTGGTAGTGGTGGTGGTCAGATGGATGGTGGAGTGGAAGTGGGAGGTTCGTGGAAGGATTATTAATTGTTGGTGTTTTTTTTTATTTTTTTATTTTAAAAAAAATAAACTTAACCATGGTTAAGTTAAATTAGCTATTTAGTTTATATTGTGGAATGATATCRAAATTCGAGGGTATTTTGTAGACAAAAAAAACATTGAGTGTATATTGTAGAAAACGTAAAAACTCAAGGGTATTTTATAGAAAAACCCAATAAAAATTTAAAAAGCATAAAGACAGTATTCTCACTTACCCAAGAATAAAACTGTATCAACACAAAGAAACAATTGCAACACTGAAAACTATTTGAGAAATGTCACCACAAACCAAAGTACTCTTCTAGAGAAAAGAAGAAAGGCAGRCACAGCTACATTTACACATACCTGTCCCAGGAGAGAAGCTATACAAGCACCAATATGAACAAGGGGACCTTCTTTACCAAGAGCTAATCCTCCTCCCACTGAGCCAATGCTACCAAAGATCTGCAAATTGTATATTTATACTATAAAAAACAGAAGACGAAAAAAGAAAGAATAAAGACTAAAAGACTGAAGCACTGGACAACAAAACAATCAGCTATAATTTGTAAGTAGTCTTTCAAACCTTTCCAACTAAAGTTCTAAACAAAAGTATTCCATGGACATCGATCCCTGCAGCCAAGGATAAATTAATAAATAACTCAGAATCACATGTTAATGTAAGTATATTCAGGTAGGATTTTCTGAGCTTTAGTGACCCAAACCACTTACCATTCAAATAGCCCTTTATTTCTGGAATGCCAGATCCAGCTGCAGCTGGTGCAAAACGGGTAACTATATATACAGACGAGAACACTAGTGCCAAATTGAAAAGCACATAAATGAATAGTCCAGCAAAATATGACTTCTGAATTATTGCAAATGTCAGCGCAAATTTCCACCCAGCAAAGTTTTCCACAGATATATTTATAAAAATAGCAGCAAGTCCTGTGCCTGACAATAACAAAATCAAAACAGWCATAAATCCCAATATTTGATAATAGAAATCAAATCAATCTCTTCCGAGAGCATATTATGTTCCAAAAAGTAACCAATAATATTAAAAGATATTTCATCAAGTACCCCTAAGGTTTGGCCGTGTACGTTTTTTGATGACTTGTCGGTGTAGATCACAATCTTATGGTGCTGCAAGTAGGGTGCAGTCTTCTTACTTGCATCATGAGAGACCACCCAAACTTCTTGCCTTGCATAGCACGCATTTCTTGCTCCTTGACAAGACATGGCTTACAAATAGATAGCAACTGAGTGCCTATCTCTATTCAGGTACCAACACTGCTGAAACCGCGATGCTCAGGATACGACAAGTACATATAATGTCTACCTTCCTTGGGGCTAAGCCGTGGAGGGAGTGGAGATGGTCTTTGAGTTTGGATGCGCTACTCGGCCTCCTCATCATTCAAATTACACGCTATTCTTGATGGTCGAAGAAGTATTGAGCATTTGTCCCATGAATTTGATAGAGACCATTCCAACGTGACAGCAATCCGTTTGCTTCTGTGTACTCTTGACCTATCGAGAGATGCATATCTGGACTGCTTGAACCTTATCGGATTTGCTCTATGCCCGTTTCATAAACCAAAAAACCCAAAATCTTTACGCTGAACGTAACTCAACACACTTTTTTTTCGGGTTTGCTTGCATTACCAAGTGTCGGAGGTTGTCGAAGGTCGTCTCTTCATCTCTGACGTTGATCTTCTTCTTCTTGCTTTGGGCATCATCGTCTATGATAGGTTCCACGTTCCTTCAAGCTGTTTAGCAAGATGGTGTTTACACCATCTTGGAAGGTTGTGGGGCATTTCCTGAGGCCAATGGATCCCTCTGTACAATACAAACTTTGTCCAGTGACAAGGCTGTCTTGTCCTGTCTTCTCCTTTAGAGGGTTGATGGAATCTATGAGTAAGCCTCACGAAGCTCATAAGCTTCATTGCCACTGTGCTGGAATCTAAACTTGTCAATCTTGGAAGTGGGAAATCTTGGGGCAGCTTTGTTGAGATCGGTGTATCACGCCACATATCTCCACGTTCCGTTGTGGTTTTGGCACTTACAACTAATTTGACCCCATTCAGGGTACTTGACAAGGACGAATAAAACCCGATCCAAGAGGCTTTTTCACCTCTCATCGGTTAACCTTGCTACGTACTGGCCCAAATTTCCTCTTTTTGCACTTGATTGGCTTATTAGTGGGTCAACATCTAACGCTGTGTTGGAGCGATCTTTGGATCCAACCTGCATCTTATCTACGGAGAAGGCAAAACGTCTTTATATTCTCTTAGCAAACCTTGAGGCCTTCTTGATTTCTTCCCCATGGTTCGCCAACTTTTACTGTCTTTTGGGATGGTCAGGGGGTCAATGGCGAAGTCTGTTCTTGGCAGGCCCCTGGTTCAGGCGAGTAGAGCGCAAGCATGAATTGCATGGCTTCTTGGTGTCGTCCATGCATTAGGACTTCACCCGCTTTCCGTTTTTTCTATGACACTCTTTTTCTGACGGCTTATGGAAACTCCTTCTCCTTGCCCCAGCAAGTGGCAGGAATTGGCTGAGGTAACACTCTTCTGGCGATCTGCTGATCCCATAGATGGTCCATATCTTACCATCGTTACACACAATTAATCAACTAAGTGTGCTACCACAGACTGAATTTGAATTGCATTTAGGGTTCGGGCGGCCCAAGAATCACTTGTAGGCTGACATGTTTTGAACCACCAAGAACTTTAACCTTCACCTATTCGGCATTTGTACTTCTTTCCATTTCGGAGAGAAGAATGACTATCCCAATCTGGATTGATCAACCCCCACCACATCAATGACTGGATCTTGGCAAGGACTAGATCATCGTCATATGTACTTCAACTTTTGAAGACATTCACAAACTAAATGAATATCCGACGAACTCCGTGTCGATTAGATGCGACGGACACGCTTTATCCGCGATTTTCATTTCAACAACGAGAGGTCATCAATGGGTGGCGTGCTTACCTCCCCGATCTTCTCACATATAGAACGTAGGGAATTTCCCTCTTTTGGGTTGGTCCTCGGCTGTCAACAGCCAATCACCCGGGCAACTGTTGCTACTATCCTTTTGACCTACGTGGGTACTCCAGCAAAGCAACCCCCCTTGAGATCATATGATTTCCAGAGTCGGGATGTTCGCTGTATGTGGGATCATCTTTAGATGAGGGCTTCTTCAGACGTTTTTGATGAGATTGGCTTCTTCATTTCCCTTGATGTGCAAACGATCCATGGTTCGTGTAATGTGAAGCATTCTCCGTTGAATGACCAATCATCCTTGATGGAAAGTGACAACTATTATTGCTTGTCTCGAGTGGTTAACTCGGTCCTTGATGATGGGGGATCCTCGAATGTGCACATCTTGCTTAACCTTCTTTGTACACATAGAAAAGTCCTTGGTTAATTCTACGGTGGGTGATGTAGTTGACTTCTTTTCTTCCTAGCTGTGTCCTTTTTTGAGAAGTTGCCATCCTCTCAAGTATTCCAGGCTATGCCCGACCTTTTTCTCTGTCGTGATCCTCACATTCGTTGACCTGGTTAGCTTGAGGTTTGGAGTGAGGAGTGGTCTCTTTCTTCCTTGGCCTTCTTAACGGCACAGACTTCCCTCAGCATGTATTCACTGCTTCGGCCCCTCATTATTTCATTCAAATCTTGTACCCTTTGCCTTACCACATTCTGAAAATTTGAAGGGACTATTTCATCAATCCTCGATAGAATTTTATCTAGGATACTCGGTATCTGGCAGAATTAGCGAATATGAAGGTTTCATTTGTTGAATCCATATCTTAACATTAGCTTCTCCAAGCTTTCATTGGGTCCGGTTGGTTGAATTTTTCCAAATGTAAGCTGCTTTTACTACTCTTGGCGATGCACGCCGCATGACATGAATGCAGTAAACGAGGAACAGCTAATTCGTTGAAATTGTGGATGGGAAACCTTTGATGGCAAGGCCGCATGACACTTGAGCTACACCTTGAGCCGGTATTTGGAACTATTCTGCACCCCATGCGTCGTCGACCTTGGGTGGTCAGCATGAGATGTTTTTACAATCGCTAAGTTGACTCATCTGGGTCGGTTACGCGTTCCTTCATAGCATCGACTCCGAAGGAAATTGTTCTGAATTGAGTTGCTCATCAGATAGAGCAAAGAAAGGACTCTTGTCGGTAGGGGAAGTCCCTTGCAACCTCCCCTCCGTTCCTTATGGAACAGGTAAGCCGAGTTCCAGCGTTCTGGTGGACCGCTTCGGTGATAACCCCACTTAAGTGGGAATTGAAAACCTCTGGTCTATGTCTTTGATGAAGCTCGGTATGATGACTAATAGAAGCATGAGTATGTCATGCGTTCTGAGGAACATGAGAAGGTCAGTGCATAATGGGGTTGATACCAGTCAGAGAGAATGTTCATCATCTGATGCTTGCTTAAGCTTCTCAGACTTTTTACTTTCAAGAACATTTTCTTGATTCTGGCTCTCAGCTGCTCTTTTTTTCTGAGATGATAGTCCTGGCATCTCGAAGGAAGCTTCGCGTTTGACTTCTTCCTTTCAAGAGTGCTCGAACATCTTCGACTCAATGACATTTGTTGGACAACTCGTCAATCACAATCATTGTGAAACGAAATGGACCTCTCATGGATGAGTCCTTGGCGGCATACAAAGAGGCTTTGGAGTTGTGGCGGTAATCTCACTAACTGCTCTTTCTCTCTTTCGATGGGAATGATCTGGGTCTCCACATTATTCCCTTTGTCTCTGGGGGGTAGGATGCTTGACCTTTAGTAGTACTTGTGTTGGGTATCACGGTGTAAACATATATTCCATGTCCTGCGTCTTTGGCGGATCTCACCACCACCGTGTCGTTGTTTCCTTCACGCTTTGAGCTTTAAGCGTGCATTTCTCTTCTTTGATGGGCATATGGAGTTGTGCCTTTCATGTCTTGCTGTTCTGCAAAGCGGTCCAATACCTCGGACATTCCGTGCTTATCTCCTTCTTTAGCACATCAGTTGTACTATTCCATCCAAGTTTGGCAGGGAGAGCTCCGTTCCCAACGTAGGTGCCTAGATCTTCTCACCGTGGGAGACGGGTGATCAGGATAGGTTCTTCCATTCGGATTGCTTTCCTTCTCGGAAGATGGGGGAGATGTTCTTCTTTGTTGGTTTGATATCCCTTGAAGCCATAATTGATCGCCTCCCCACAAACGGCGCCAAATGTCTGTAGCAAATGTTTCGAGCGCTTGGCAAGCTAATATTTCCTCTGCTTCAGGGTTGAGAGATGGGTGGAGGCTCCGTCTACGCGTACCTCAAGAAGCTGATTTGGATTTGAAATGTCGTATCGGGCTTGGCCCTTCAAGTTCCTCTCGAGGCACTTCGCCTTGCAAAAGGAGAATAATCCTTTTGTCGGAATTTATCTACCCCTCGATGCTAATAGTAAAGGAAGAGAGAAGAATTAATGCTAATGATGTAGAGAGAAGTTAAGAGATAAGTTCTATACTTTTGATTAAGTATTGAGTTGTGCCTCTCAAATATATGAAGTTGTATGTAAAATGGTGCCGTCTCGAGAGGTATTTATAGGCTTTTGCCCTTATCTTGAGGGCTTGGATGTGTGACACTTGTCACCTCCTTACGCATCGTTTTACCTGTTTTGCTTTGCTTAAGGGTTTGCTTTACGGTATTTTAGCCGGTTTACGGACTTGAGTGTATAAGATAAACACTCTCAGGCTTCTGCATTTGTGTCATGTGTTTCCGCCACGTTTGGATTTTTAATTACCACCGCACAGTGCGACAGTGGCTTTACGTGCCACATCAGTTATATGTTTTGGAAGATCTCTGCTGACAATAATCCTTTCCCAAGCCTCCACGCCATCTTAATGCACTCTGCATAGAAATCATGCTTAAAAGGATTGTCAGTTAGCACCTTGCGAAAATTAGGCATAGATTTGAGCTTGTCACTGAACACTTTCCTTCTCGTCATCTTCGCAATCAATAATTATCTCTTCATCCTCCGTCCAATTCTAAGTCCTTGCATTCGAATCATACTTGAAAACACCAATAAAGATCGTGCTGAGAATATTAAAAAATTAGAAAGATTAAAACTTACTTCAATCAGGATTGAAGAAGCTGGAGATAAAAACATTCTACTAAACCCTAGCCAAGATCCTAAGAGTAGTAGGAAACTTTAGCTTTATGTTGATTTAGAAAAAATTATGAATAGAGATTAATTGTTATGGCGATAATTGTAGGAACAAATTGGTGGTTACTTTTTTTATAGTAAAAAAGTTACATGACTTACCATGAAAAGTGCAAAAAGGGCTTACCAAGTTAAACACCCCAATATGTATTTAATGTGTAACTAATATGATTTAAATTTTTTTTTGGTGCAAATAGAACAAGACGGGTCGGATATTAAGATGGGGTACAGGGAATTGATTACTTCGAACATGAGTCCTGACTTATAAAAGATCAAATGTTGAACTGAAATCAGTATATACTGTCGACTTCTTCCTCATAAACAATCTAATAAATATATACTAAGCACTATTCTCACTTATTATTTCATCCCAATATACTCACCATCCCCACTTTATTATTTACTTTATTTATTTATATTTGTTATTTATTTATTATTATTATTTTATATTATTATTTATTATTGCGTAACATTATAAGAATATTTAATACGTTAATAATTGTACTTTCGATAATTTTAAACATTTTTAATGATTAATAATTTATAATTCTATTTTATTATCACAAATAAAAATTATTATGAATAAACACATTTTTAAATAGTTTGATTTTTATTTACGATATTTCGTATTTTATATTAAGCGAGATTTGTGGTTTATCTACTGTATGTTGTTATTAACTCAAGCTCGCTTAGCAAAAAAATTACTCTTATATTCCTAAATTACTTGTACTTTTTCATGTATTACATTGAAATGTCGCAATGTCTTAGTCATTTTTATTACTCTGCCCCTCCAGTTTTAAGTAGTCTTGAAATTGATTGCCTGTTGTGCTCAATAGTGCATGTGTGTACGTGATGGCTTTTAGTGGGAAATGGTTTTACAACTTTATTCTTTATGTTTTTGTCATTGTTCGAACAGTGTTTTTTAGTTCCTACTTTAACCTATTTTGTTCATATTTCATTTAATAACCGACTTGGATTCCATTTATTCATATAAAAGTCTAAGCATGCATCGAGTCCATGTATTATTTTTGTAGGTTTCTCTTGTATTAACAAACCAATTCAGCGAATGGGATATGTTTCAGCAAGTTTTTAATGATATAGTAGTATAAATCATTAAAAGTGACATAAAATTGATGTGTCCCGAAAACTAAGTGAAAAATTGATGGGTTGGAGTGATCGAAAACTCTCAAAAACATCAAAGAATGGCAATGGATCATCAAATCCGAAAATTGTAGGAATGATGAATTGAAAGATAGAAGTTGGAGGAGATAAGGAGGGGCTGGAGATGATATAGTGGAAAGTGCGTAAGAGAGAAAGGAAATTAGTTCCTAACGTACATGTCAGTGGTTGTAGTTAGGTCTTTTTTTTATGTGTGTGTTCCTCTTTATAAAATAAATAAACTTAATCCTGGATGGTTTAAAATGTCAAAGATAGTCTATGCAATATTAGTTTCACATATTTCAAATTATTGAATTATTTCACTATCAAGTTACTAAATCTCTGCAGTAGTTTATCGGACATGTGAGTACACCGGTTACTCATCGGGTTTACCATATTCTCGCAAAAAAAAATACGTAATATGTTTATATAGTGGTAAACTTGATAAAAATCAGGACTAGGAATATATTATTTTTATTGAAAAAACAAGTGGGACTCTTAATTTAATACTATGTGCTACCAATAAATAACAACATTATAGACTTAGTGGTGTGATCTCACTTACCGCGAGTCACAGAATTCAAAAGATTGAGCTGGTGTGATAGATATCTACGTTTACTATGATGAGGTCATACACTAACTATAGCTCTTATTTGGAAATGTGTCACAATAACAATTAACCGACAGAATGAAATAATTTCTTTTCATGTAATATTGCGCACGAATAAGAAATAGTAGACAGGGTTTACTGCAATGCGCTTTGGCATTTACCATATACTTGCTCGTCCCCAGAATTTTATCAGATAGTACGATCAGAAGAGTCTACCGGCACCCAATCCGCTCTCATCTGTATCCACTTACAATACTAATCGTCTCTCACTCTTTAACCATGATGCTATTACATCTTCCCTTATTTTTACCTATTTCACTTGACGCCATTACGCACTCTACCACACGATCTGCTACGATACATTGTATCTTATATTATACTTATAAAAACATAAACGAAAAATTTAAAAGAAGTAGACTATTAACAAATATAACGAACGCTTGGTTGTAGTTTTGAAGAGCATTGGAACTTATTACTGAACAATCGATGTATATCCTTTGCTAAAGAGTAGTGTTACGATATGCTATTAAATACATAGCCTTTCACCATTCTTCCAATACTAAGTTTCTTTCCGTTTCTAAAAAATAACAGTGGGCTTATACTTGTTCTTTTTAATGAGTATCATGTTGATCTCAATCTCTCTCACTAGGCTATTCTCTTTTATTGTTTTCAGCCAAGGATAAATTAATAAATAACTCAGAACATGTTAATGTAGTATATTTACTTGTCAAGACGATTTCTCTATGGATTTATCCTCCTGCCTATGATTGTGACCCCATATACTTCATTATTTTTTCTCCCTCTAATACTCTATTTATCTCCACAATATGTCTCTGTCTATATTGGTGCTGAGTTTCCAATGGACTAGTCACGAGCGCCTCCAGTCGAATCAGACTGCTTTAGACTATAATTCGACACTAGAACTAGAAACCGAATGGAGCTGAACTGAACTGAATTGAAGTAGGTATTTCATGAGAGAGAATCTGTATACGAGTGGTACAGTGGATGAAACTAAACCTTGAAGGTTGCAACCTGAAATTGGGATATGTAGCAATAACTGAATATGAAAATATAGGCTATATGTTCAAACAGCACAAACCCAAGGGTATAGCACAATAATCTTACGAATTATGAGTTTCTTCTGATTATTGCATCATATATCTCAAGGTGCCCTACATACATTTCAGCTATGCCTACTGTTCAAAGTTCTCTTTCACAGACATTCAGTTTATGAATTTTGATACTGATCATACACGTGTGTGGATCATATGTGTTAAGCTGTCCTATACTGTTGATTTACAAAAAATTTATAAAAATTACTGGACATAATACAAAATTATCTAAAATTCTTCCAGTACTGCTATTCTTTATATATATCAACGACCCTACATTTCCACTTATATAATTCCCTTAGTCTTATAATATCTTTGTGATTAGGAATAGGAAGTAACATTTAGAAGATTTTCTACTTTCTCATTTCGTTGGAGCTATTATGTTCCAAAAAATGAAATTTAAGCGTCACAAGATTCTATAAAATTGGCTTACCAAGAATATATTTTAGGATTCATGGATTCGAGAGTAAGCTGCTGCTATGGTTTGGTATAATGCTCATGTCACTCTATATTACATAATGAGGTCTCTTTCGAACACTCGTGTAAAATGTTTGTATATTATTCGTCATTTACTAGTTTAAATCACTCTACAAAGCGTGGGATGGTGGGTGCTAGCTCGTCTGTCCGCCATTAAGTAATCAACCCCTATGAAGTAACTCTTAAGAGCGTATAAGACTCAATTCAGACATATCCTGTTCTTGTCCTTGCTGAAACGTGCCAATCTGTACCAATGGAGATCCGCTATCAAGTTGATATCGCCTCCATATTGTCATGAAGCCCGACGACTGCTCGTCGGTCGAGATTGAGTGAGGGATCAGCCACCGTGGCAATCCATAAATAGGCTATTATTCACTTGGTCCACAAACACCACGCCGAAACATTGGTGCCAATTAATAGGCCCCCACAGTTCCAATCAATCGTAACAAGTCGTGGGACTATCGGAGGACATGGTACGAATAAGATCGATGACCTCACTCCAGATATCGTTTCGGCTTCACGACAAACACCATTGCACACCATAACGTACTGTACGCGAAACCGATGCAATCGCATGCCAATTTTTGAGGAGTCGCGACTCAGGTTTTATAGAAGGGAAACCGTTTACTTTCTCTTGCACAAGCCCATTACGTTTAAATTAAGTTTGGGATTTCCCTATACCCTGAGCTTTCGCGTATTAATATATACCCCTCAGTTTTTAAGCTCATATACCCCTGAACTTGTCTCCGTTAACTCAAATGCCCTTATGAGGAACGATGTTAAGTTTTGTATATTTTTGACTATATTACCTTCCTTCTACCATGAAATTGCATGATTGTGACCCTTCATTAAACTATGGAATTGAAATACAGCCAGCTCTTTTTGATTGTGACCCCTGAGCTTTCAGACGCTTTCATTGTTTGCACTCTCTGTTACCTCTTGATTTTAGGTTTTTCTCTCTCCATTTCCCGCTACTCATTAATTTCCTGCATATCATATCAATTAA
>SNQN01001413.1:39835-53636 GCA_008642245.1 Bassia scoparia
CTATCGATCTTGTTGCTGGTGTTGAGTTCTTACATGCAAGAAAGCATATGCGAAAACTGGAAAAGTAAAAGCAACTTCTCTCCTAAGAAAATAGGAAAGTAGGAGAAATAGTTCACTAACAAAACAATAATTACAGCTCTCTCTCTCTCTCTCCTAGTTTCTACACACCTGTCTTTGATAATTTAAAATCCATTATTTATCTCTTTTATCTCTCCAACCCTTCTTTTAAAGACTAAGTATTAACTATTTGCGGTTTCCAAAACAATTAAACTTAGACGGGTATAAAAAATTAATAAATATATTATGAATTATCACATAAAAATTTAAAAATAATTAAATTTAACAATAATGTAACAAAAAATTACATATTAATATTAATTTTATGAGGTTTACCATCCCCAACGCATCGAACTTCACCCAGGGGTAGCATACCGCTGACCCGAATTCGTCACCCCCATCATCAATCGACTTTCGTCCATGTAACATGCCTCAACCACCTAACCACACCCCACCTACTTTCTCTCTCTATCCTCTATTTTTTATGTGCGCTGCTACTATTTCAGTACGTTCGTTTCCGGGTTGTTTAAAACCCAACGAACTCATTCAATGAATTGTTGCCTAGGTTTCCCTACTTTTGTTGGTTGCGGTTTTGCGAGGTTGTCGGAACATTTCCGACAGCACACCAACAACAACAACAATACAGCAATAATGAATAGAGGAGGAGAGACGATGAGAAGCACATTATGCGACTTGAATTAAATTAGTCCACATTAGTTCGAATGTTATTATGTTTTCGATTTGGGGGTTAGCTTGTTTGGAAGTTCAACTTGGTTGAATTAGTGGTTGCGTGTAATGCTGGTAGTCCCGGGGTTTGTTCGTTGTCGTCGTTTGTAGTCTTCGACGGTTGCGGTGCAAAGGTTGAAACGGAAAAAGATATGATCAGTGATTGAATGCTTTAAAGTATCTGGGTCAATCATCTTAAAGGACAATAAATAGTGATGTGGCTCAAGATTGTGCTCTATAAGATTAGTCGGAGTGCTTAAATAGAGAGGGTACCACGGAGTATTGACATCAAAACATCCCTTAAAGTGAAAACGAAAAATTCTATAGGATGACGGCTATGTTTCTGATCTGTAGATAATGTTAGCCCATAATTCTAGGGGAGGATGGTCGATGGATGATGTGTCAGAACCAATCTGCGCGCAGAATTCGGAATTGCAGAAAATCACGGCAAACCGCTGCGTTGTTTAGGCATGTAGAGGTATCGTTCGTGAAGAGTGGAAAAATTAGATCACGGAGATTTTAAACGCGATTAGAGGAGACCGAAGATACTTGGTCTGGAAGGAGTTCAAAAATGGATTTAAGCATCCATGGATTACAAGAGATATGATGCCCGTCGTATTGGCGGAGGATAAAATCTATGGATGACTTCTCGAAATAATCACTTTGTTCAGTTACCGAGACCCCACTCATGGGATAAGGATATAATATAATTTTCACTTCATCATTATTTCCCATCAGTACTTATGTAGCAATAAATCGATCTAGGTTAAAAATGTCTAAAATTTGGTGTGAATTTGGACTGTGGTGTGCTTATTGTAATTATTATGATTATGTCTCGAGCATTATTATTTTGCGATAACCTCAAATTCACAAGTTGAGAATACAGTGCCATTATTTATAAAAATAATCTATTTAAGGAATAAGAACCAGTCCCCAATTAGAATATATTGCACAATACTTCGTTATAAGTTATTGATTTCAACTGCTAATTCAATCGATGTGAGATATTATAAACTACAACAAAATTCCTAAATCATTATTATTTACTGAACATGGTTAAAGCAAGTTGTCTGTAAGAACCATTAGATAAATTTGTGGGGAATACCTCTCTCACCTCATCACTCCGTCCTCCATGTCCCTCTTCGCCCATTCCCTCTTGCTGTTTGTACTCTGTCAACACCATTGAATTGCCATATTATGCCTTGCTCTTCTCACTGCAGTTTAGGTAAATATTACTAACTTTTGTTTTTTTAAGAAATGTGGACTATAACTGCTTTTTTTTAACATTTAGGACTTGTTTAGTTGGACTATAATTTACATTGTTTATTTGCTTAAGAAATGTGAAAATTTGTTTGCTTAATTAGATTATTTTGAATTGTTCTGTTGTGTTTTATAAAATCTGGTTAGTTTGGTCGAAAGTAGTAGTGTTTATATGACAAAATAGACACGCCAAGTGTTAGATGCCGCACCCTTCATGTGTTTTTCCTAAGTTAAGTCGTCGATTGTGGCGCTTCGCTGCGCTTCGCCCCCAAGTGCCATATGAATAAAGGCTTTAGATGCAGTACGTCTATTCCTCTTGGTGTCTCCTCAGGCAAAATATATCATTTAATTAACTCTTTAGGGGGAAGTGTATATATGAGAGAAATTTCCACACAACATTCCTCCTACCCATGCTATATGGATTTAATGCCTATAGTCTTTATAAATATTGTACTTGCATTACATTTTTTAGCATTCCAATCCCACCAAAGTCTCAAACTTAATACAGAGATTCCCGAGTCTGTGATCCACTTGGCCCGGCTTTGACGTAGCTCGCCGTCCCGAAGCCCGGACGCCCATTTTAAAAGAGAATCGCCTCACGTGCTGTGTGTCTCGTGGAGCCCGATTCCGCTTAGAAGGCTTACGTTTTTCGCCGTTCCAAAGGCTAAAGTCGCCCGCCACACTCCAGCGTCTACCGTTGACATTGAGTATCAGAGCTCAGGTTTCGAAGTAATTAACATCTGGAAGTTCCGAGAAAAGAGAAAATGAGCCACCGAAACAGATAGAAGAAAGACTTCGCTATGGCTAAAAAGGAAGTCCGAACAATGGGCTCAGCTCGAAAACATTTGTCATCGAGCAAGCCAAAATGATTTGATAGCTTGGAAGCTGTATCCATATTGAAGTTCGGAAAAAGACGCTCTAGCGGAGACGCAACGAAGCTCGTCTGGACGACCAGGGCGATCGCAACGCTGAATAAGTGTTGAGACTATGAACGCGCGCTTATAGCGAAAGCATGCCGCAAGGACGTTGGTGTGCCAGGGGCCAAGACATATTGGCCGCGAAGCTAGTATGGCCGTTAATGAAGCTGGACAAAACTTTCTGTTCGAATTAGGAGCATTCCTCTCAAGGTCATCAGATGGACGAGCGCTTGAATGTGTTACATCTAGGGTCATGCATCTTGCTGAATGACTGTTCCCAAGCTTCTGTGGTCCACCAATGCACGCCGAGAGATGTAGCCCTGGTAGATACTAAATAAAACATAGCATATTTGGACGAGTTCAATGACGCAGTCAGACCAGTTCTCCCTGTGAAAACACACAAGTCATTCGCGCGACAGAACGTGGAGCAAAAAGCGTCATAGAAAAGGGCTTCCATGTCGAGACTTACGTGCGGGGTTCTCCGCATGTATGCTCGACAACTATAGACTAGAACATAATCGTGCTCATCCATTTCATCTACAAGTAAAAGAATGGGGCCCAAAGAGTATTGACAGAGCAAAAAATTACACATCTCTGTAAGTGTGAGCGCAGCGAAGAGACTCGTATTACTCCTCGGGAAAGGAAGCAAAGCTCAGAAAAGAAAGACCTCTACAACACGCCCCTCAAGCCCCACTCCGAGTCTCTTCTAATCGAGCCTTCAGCGGCCTCCGGTGTCCCAAACTCACAGAGCTTAAGATCGAAAGCCAAACAGTTGGGGAGAGAGAGAGAGAGACATTGTCGACTTGAATTGAATTTGTTGTTCGAATTTGTTATTTATGGTTTTGCTCGATTTGGGGGTTTAGTTGTTTTGGAAGTTCGAATTGGTTGAATTAGGGGTAGGTTGCGGTGGTAAGTGCTGGTAGGTCGCGGTTGTTGGTGATTGTGTCGTGGTTGTAGGTGSTTCGACGAGGTGGGTGGCAAGGTTGRACGGAAAAGATATGATCATGAGTGAATGCTTTAAATATCTTGGGTCAATCATCTAAAAGAATAGTGATRTTGGCCAAGATGTGGCTCATAAGATTAAGTCGGGGTGGCTTAAATGGAGAGCGACCATGGGAGTATTGAGCGATCAAAACATCCCTTTAAAGTGAAACGAAAAATTCTATAGGACGGCTAGTGTTGTTCTGATTGGTACATAATGTTAGGCCCATATTCTAGGGGAGATGGGTTGAGATGGATGTGTGAGAACAATCTGCGAGACAGAATTGCGGATATTGCAAGAAAATCACGGAAACCGCTTGCGTTGGTTTAGGCATGTAGGGGGTATCGGTGCGAAGAGTGGAAAAGTGAGATCACGGAGATTTTAAACGCGATAGAGGGAGACCGAAAATGACTTGGTTGGAAGGAGTTCAAAAGGATTTTAAGCACATGGATCTACAAGAGAATGAGGCCCTCGATCGTAGGTTTGGTGGAGGAAAATCTATGTGGATGACTTCTCGAAATAATCACTTTTGGTTCATGTTAGCCGACCCCACCTATGGGACTAAGGCTATGATAGATTGATTCACTTCAATCATTTATGTTCCATTACGTACTTGTAGCAATTAAAGAATCGTAGGGTAAAATGTGTCTAAATTTGGTGTGAATTTGGTGTGAATTTGGTGTGGTGTGGCTTATTGTAGAATTTTTATTTGATATGGCTGAGCATATTATTTGGAAACTCAAATTCACAAGTTGAGATACAGGCTCCATTTATTTATAAAAATAATTATTTAAGGAAAAAAACAGTCCCAATTGAGAATATAGTGCACAATACTCGTTATAAGTTATTTATTTTAACTCTTAATTTCAATTCGATTTGAAATTAAAAACTACAACAAAATTTCCTAAATCATTTATTTATATTATGACATGGTAAAGCTAAGTTGTGTAAGAACACATAGATTAGAATTTTTTGTGGGGAAGTACCTCTCTCACCTGCATCACTCCTCCTCCATGTCCCTCTTCCTCCATGTCCCTCTGCTGTTGGTACTCTGTCAAACACCATTGGATGCGCAATTATGCCTTCTCTCTCACTGCATTTAGGTAAATTTACTAACTTGTTGTTTTTTAATTGAAATGTGGAYTRTAATTGCTTTTTTTTACAATTTTAGGTTGGTTTAGTTGACTAAATTTMCATTGTTTATTGCTTAGAAATGGTG
Organism: Bassia scoparia; assembly: GCA_008642245.1. Classification (NCBI taxonomy): domain Eukaryota; kingdom Viridiplantae; phylum Streptophyta; class Magnoliopsida; order Caryophyllales; family Amaranthaceae; genus Bassia; species Bassia scoparia. Next base: position 44,997 of record SNQN01001413.1, read on the forward strand.
AAATTTGTTTGCTTAATGTATTATTTAATTGTTTGATTGTTGTTTTTATGAAATTCTGGTTAGTTGTCGAGTAGTAGTTTTATATGACAAAATGACACGCGCAAGGTGTTAGGATCCCACCCTTTTTCATGTGTTTTCTAAGTTTAAGAGTCTCGACTTGTGGGCGTTCCTGCGCTTCGCCGCCACAATGCCAATAGAATAAGTCTAGATGCAGTACGGTCTAATTCCTCTGTGGGTGTCTCTAGGGCAAAATGTATTCATTTAATTTACCTCTTTAGGGGAAAGTGAATATGAGAAGAATATTTCCACACCAAGCATTCCTCCTACCATGCTAATGATTTAACTGCCTTAGATCTTTATCAGATATTGTACTTGCCATTACATTTTTAGCATGTCCAAGTCCCGAAAAGTCTCAAACTTAAGATACAAAATTCCCAGTTGGATCCACTTGGCCCGCTTTGACGTAGTCGGCCGTCCAAGCGCCTGGACGCCCATGTTTTAAAAGAGAATCGCCTCACGGTTGCGTGTGTGCTCGTGAGGCCCATTCCGCAGGAAGGGCTTAGCGTTTTCGCTGCCTCCAATAGGCTAAAGCGGCGCGCCACACCAGCGTCTTACCGTGACAGTTTGGTATCCAGGCAGGTTCTGAAGAATAACATCTGGAAGTCCCGAGAAAAGAAAAATGAGCCACGAAACGATAGAAGAAACTTCGCATAGGCTTAAAAGGAAGTCCGAAAATGGCTCAGCTCGAAAAACATTTGTCATCGATCAAGCCAAAATGATTGATAGCTTGGAAGCTGTATGATCCAGGTATTGAAGCGGAAAAAGACGCTCTACAAGAGCAAGTGAACTTCGTCTACATACCAAGGCCGACGAAGCGCTGAAAAAGTGTGAGACTATGAATGCGCCGCTTATAGCGAAAGCATCCAAGTTGGTTGGTGCGCCCAAGCGAAGGACTTTAGTAGTGCGCCCGGATCGAAGTGAGACAAAACTTTCGTTCGAATGGAGCATTCTCTCGAAGTCAGTCAGATTGGACGAGTCCTTGAAGTACACAGTGGTCATGCATCTTGCTGAAGACGCCAAGCCGGTGCCGCACCAACACGCGAGATGACCTGGTAGTAACTAAAAATACGACACATTATGGGACGAGTTAAGACGCAGTTCGAGACCAGTTCCTCCCTGAAAACCACAGAGTGTCAAATTGTCCCGAAGAAAGTTGCAAAATCAAGAGAAGGCTCCATTCGGACTCGTGCGTGGTTCTCCGCATGTATGCTCGACATAACAGACAGAACAAGATCGTCTACCATATTCATCTACAAGTAAAAGAATGGGCCCCAAAGAGATTGACGAGACAAAAACTACACATCTCGGTAAGCTGTGAGCGCAGGAAGAGACCGTTGATTTACTCCTCGGAAAGGAGCAAAGCTCAGAAAAGAAAGACCTACAAACACGCCCCTCAAGCCCCACCAAGGCTCTTCTTAAGAGCGCTGCGAGCGGCTCGCGTGTGGTTTCCTCACTCTACAAGCTTAAATCAAGCAAAGGGGGAGGCGACCACAACAAATCAGGGTCATCTCAAGCCATCACAAAGCAAATCAGGTTCATCAATGGACCGCCAAAAGATCATCCTTCGACAGGAAGCAAGCTAAGCTGCCTTGTTTGTAGAGGCACCACACCAAATGGGGAAATGCACACAAAGGCGAAATTGACAAACTCCACACGTTGCTCGGGCCATGACTCTAGAAGACGAGTTTTGACAAGGAGGACAAGTTGAAGAAGAGAAAGCAACGAAATGAGAAGAACCCACTCGCTGTGGAGCTGTGTACATGATAGTTGCGCAATGAGCAAAAGAAAGAAAGGCAGAAGAAACCCACTAGGTTAATGATAGCTGACATCACTTGGCTGGACGAAGGTGCGTGCCCTCGTGGACACAGGTGCGACACAACAACTTCATGGACACCAAAAGAAGCCAAACGACTTGGTTTGACCATCACCAAAGAAAGTTCAAAAATGAAGGCTGTCAACTCCAAGGAGAAGCAGATAAAAGGCATTACCAAACAAGTGCCGGCAACCGTGAACGGATGGCAGGGAAATTAAACTTCACTGTCACGACATAGATGATTTTGACTTGGTCTCTAGGAATGGACTTCTTCAGAAGCAGCAGAACATGGGTGATACCAGTTATGGACTACTTGATCGTGGATGGCCCAGACCACAGTAGTAGGTCCTCCAAAAGAACTCCTCAAAGGCGTCAGCTCTCAACAATGCAGATGTAAGCCTACGCCAAAAGAAGACCCATGAAACACAGACATCATGGAAAGAAAAGAACCAGACTCGCAGCAACGACAAAGCAGCTCGCCCGCAACAAAAGCAGAAGACTGAAGCACCCCTCACAAAGGCGCAAAGGCGCAAAGGCGCAAAAGCCTACAGAAGAAAGAAGACTCCAAAAGAGATCCAGCCTGAAGACAACGCGCAGCAAAAGAAACAAAGTTCAGATAGGAGATTTTTCCTTTTCCTTTTGTAATGTTTGTAATCGACGAGTGTCGACAGCTTAGTGGGGAGGATGTTAGTTGATCCCAGCCCTTTTCATGTATTTTCCTAAGTTAGATCTGCGCTGTGGGCGCTTCCTGGCGCGTTCGCCCCCCACAAGTGCCATAGAATTAAGTCTTAGATGCAAACGGCTAAGTCTCTGTGGTGTCTCCTAGGGCAATGTATTCATTAATTTACTCTTAGGGGGAAGGTGATATATGAGAAGAATATTTCCACGACAACATTCCCCTAGACCTCATGTTAATGATTAATGCCTTAAACCTTTATAGATATTGTGCTTGCATTACATTTTAGGCATTCCATCCCAAGTCGCCTAACTTAGATACAATTCTCCCCGAGTCGGGATCCGCGTTGGGCCCGCTTGACGTATATGGCCCGTCCCAGCTGCCCGAGCCATTTAAAAGAGAACGCCTCAGTTGTTAGTGTGCTTGTGAGGCCCCCATTTTCCGCAAGAAAAATAGAGCGCTTTACGTTTTCTGCTCCCAAGGCTAAGCGTCGCCGCAGCTCCAGGCTCAAAACGCTAAGGACTGTAACACAAGGCCCAGCACCTAAATTCTGATTTTTTGGCCAGAAAATCATTTTACAACCTTTTAAAAACATATAATATATCTTGGTACCCCCCCAAAAAAAAAAAATAATTGATTTATTTGGGTACTTCCTCACAAAATGGCATATTTCAATGGTTTCCCACACAAAAGTCAAACAACAGCTTATGAACCAAAAGAGGCCAACCAAAAACCAAATACAATTTGCTTTTTGATCCAGCATTATTTTTCTTAAACTAAAGGATTCAAAACCAATAAAGGGCCAAAGGAGAATGGCACATTGCTTTAGTGGAAAACCTAGCACCCTATTCTATCATTAATAGGTCTGGTAGGGAAACAATGTAAACTTGTTCACATCTCATGTGATCCATATACGAATGTGAGAATTCAAAGGAAACCCATACTGAAATAGAATAAATATGCTTTTTTGACACAAAACTAAAAATATAACTATCCATTGAGGTAGGCCTTTCAAGAGTGATTTTGGAGCATCTCTTTATGTTAATTGCATATCCAGATGAGATCCTCTTCAATGTATCGAAATGTTTTCTAATTATATAGTATAGATCTTATAGGTGATTCGCATAAAGTATGCATACTTTTAATTAAGGAATGCTAATGCTAATTTCACTCTCAACTGCTACATCCATTTCCATCAGAAACTTAGATATGTAAGACTTAGTGAGGATCATGGTAAATGTTGTTTAGATATGATAACCAATGGTTATTATGGGTCGTACCTGTTTTTTCCACTCTCATTTTCAAGTTATTATGCCATAATTGGCTATATATCTGCCAACATTTTATATCGACAATAGTTTTATCGATATCTTAATGTCGCGAGTGATGAATAGAGTGAACTCAACATTCACTTTAATTATCTCTCCGTAAACGGAATAAATGCAATAATTTGTATTAGCTCCCTCTCAAGATGCAAATAAGCTAGATATTAAACAGTGAATTAGTGAAGTGTCCAAATAATAAAATGAGGGAAATGATATGGCAAAAATAGGACAAAACAATTAGCAAAAGTGGTCCGAAAATATGGTAATTTTGCCATTAACATTACAAAGAAGAAAAGTTGTACAATGTTTGCAAGCTTTTTTGTTACAACGCAAATTACTAGAGAAAGCTAATTGCAAGTTTTATGTTACGGGGAGTGTATTATTTATAAGGCTATCTTAATATAAATGTTCTAGAATGAAAAATCGGATGTCAATTTGTAAAATAGGTAAAGATGATGCATTGTCGCTAATAGTTCAGTGTTTAAACACATGATTATTTCTATAATAAACAAGAATCCTCTTCCTCTTTCTCTTCCCACTCCCTTTTCTCTAACATCATTTTTACCTCATCTCCATTTCACCACTTATCACTTCTCTTGGATTACCATGTCCTCATCTTTATCGACAACCTACCTACTCCATATATAAAAAGGCTTAAGCACACCAAGGCGATGTTGATTTCCTAGAGTTCTAGGCGCACTAAGAAATAAAGAAAAATCTAGAAACATAATCTTGGAAAAAAGAAAAAAGTGCGTAGTGCGCCTTAGGATGCGCCCTATACACTTAGCAACTCATCGTTGGCATTAAGCGCTTACCCCTATCGCCACCCCTAGGGGTGTGCTTTTGCTTTTCAAACAGTGACCTATTGGACCCACATAACTCTTTACCCGATCTTTTGTTGTTTTTCCACGTTTTTTCATCGTTGGCGAGTTGGTAGGTCGCTGAATTGTTGATTGGATTGCATGTAGGGGCTTTGATGGAAAGTTGTTAGGGTCGGATGGTTGTCGATTGTTTTTATAAAGGTGGGTGGTTGGTTTCGGTAACTACATGGAGTTTCATGGTTGTGAGGTGAGAAAGTTAGGTGTTTTGGTTAGTGGATGGTTTTCAAGTGGGTAGTGTTTTTGGTGTTGGTGTGATTCCAATTAGGTGGGTGTGTAAGGTTTGACCGAGTGGTTGGAGACACAGTGATGTTAATTAGGTGTTTAAATGGTCAAATGGGTACAGAGAAAAGGAGAAAAAAAAAAAACCACCAATTGTTTTGATTAACCAGTCATTTAGATTATTTTAAAAGAACTTAGGTAAAATTAATCGAGGTTAATATTATTTGAAAATCGCCTACAATCAATCAAAGCCTTAATCGAAAAGTACGTCAAATACATGCACCAAAAGTGACAACTTGTTCATCCCTGAACTAAAACTCATCCTTATAGCAATATATAATCTTATGCACTCCGTTACTGTCACATCTTTTATAACTCCTCAACAAAGTCATATTACAGTGTCATTCTTTCCACCTTTTGGATTGTCATGAATAAACCACATTCATCCATCATACATCCAAACCAAACATCATGAAAAAGCTGCAATTTCTTCATATACTAATTCACAGTGATTCTATCCCTTAGCTCGTTCCCTTAACTATCTAAATTAGGCATACACACCTTCTATAACTCACAATTTTAAACGAGCTTCTCTTGAAATGCAGCATTTATATCATATGAGCATTTTGTGCATCTGATGATGGACATCTTAATCAATATCACATCATTTAAAATGTTAAACCTCTAGTGCCAAAAACAGGGGTAAAGAATACAAGAGCATTAACCAACCTCTAAATCGCCTGTTACGTTTTGTGTCAAAATAACAGTGTTACTATAATAGTGAAAATGAAACTTCGTATAGTGGTTTGAGTTTTGCTAAACAATTAAGGGAAACTTAGGTGAAACACCCAAAGGAGTGTTTAAAGTTATTTTTGGAGCTCTAATTGCCTAATCATATACAAGGTTAAATAGGACAAAGCATTAACCACCTCCAATATGGAAGTTAATGCTTGCTAGGTTCTCTCAAATTACATTGTACATATGCCACATGAATAATTTTGTGTAAATGGTTGAATGTTGTAAACTTGGAAAGAAGTACGAAACAACCTAAAGTATATTTGGCAACAGCTCTTGTTCATAAAGTTATAATTAAATGTGGTCTCATTAATTGATTGAATTTTGAAAAGGCGTGCCTAGGCGCTAAGGGGTAAGCCATAGTTTTGGCTAAGGTGAGGCTATTTGGCTAGGCACAGATAGAGCCTCTTTGTTTTTTCTTCCTTTTCTGATTTTTCCCATGACTTCTTAGTACCCTCACTTCAATGAGGCACAATAAACATGCCTTAAGGCTCGTAGGAATCGATCACCTTGTGTGCGCTTATGCTTTTTATACATTGTGTTCCATATAATACCGAGTTTTGCAAATACTTAGGATGATGTGGTGCATCAAAATATAATTGGATTTGTTTCTTGGCCATGAACTATTTCTTATCTTGTTCAAAAGATAGTAAATTACCAAGGCAAGCAGTCTTTTCGATTAATGGCTTTATAGTTTACTTTGCATAAATAAGTTTTTTGAGTTTATTAATGGTCAAGCCTACAATCTTGGACATTATTGTTCATGAATTTCACCATTTATGTTAGTTTTGGTGAATATAAAAACAAGCGACCCATGCTCACTGAATTCGCAAACACATGAGCCTATTTTCTCACAATGGCATACCAAAGTGGCAACTCCTGAGCTGTTCGTAAAACAAAAAAAAAAATAAGTAAATAAGTTAGATGAACTTCTCAATTCGAAAGAAAATCACACATTTCCTTAGATCATCCAAGAAGGACCATCATAACCATATTCTTCAGAGGATCCGCCCCTTGTATACCAGGATCACCCGTGTAAGGTGAAATCAATTTTGGTAATCAAACTGAAATAAATACATAATAATAGAAAAAAGCTAGTAAAAGCATATGACAAAATTCAAAGAAGAAAAAACTCACCAATACCGATCAACAACGTAAGGAAACCACTTCAATGACACCTGATAACTAAAAACAATCCTCCCTCTTTTATCCTACGCCAACAAACACCATTGGAAACAAAATTTAACTCATGAGATGAATAATGTTAATATACAATCTCTTCTTTTATCCTACACCAACAAATTTTACTTTACATGAATGAAATTGAAGGACGCATCAACCTGTTCTTTCAGATACGCGAATTCTCATGACTTCATAATCAAGGCTTTCAACAGCATGAATCACTCTTCTTGGGAAAAACCGACCTCATCATATTCACCTTCCTTCTGAATTCGGCAATTGCGACCAAACTACCTCGAAGTTTCATAGCCATCTGAAAATGATTCGGCAACATATCTCCCAAATTTTGTCCCGCGTATAAACCCTAATTTTCCAGCTTTGTTCTTAAAATATGTTGAAATTAACAAAATTGATTGAAGTATGAGATTAGAAATCGAAGAGTAGCATACTGCAAGTGAATAGAATTGCGATTATAGAATAGAATTAAGAGTCAGATGATGATGGAATTTGGAGAAAGCTAAAGCCGCAAACTTCGCAAGACGCGATGTCTGTCTTCTCCTGGCTGTGTGTTGGGGTGTTCCGTGTAGTTTGGTTGCTTCAAATCACGACCATATAATGAATCACGGGTGTGTTGGAAATATGAGTGTTTTCAAGTCCACATAATTGCACCGATGAGATGCTATGTCGTTGACGAAAATCAGCTATTGATTGAAAACGATAACTTGACAAATGGGGTTCATGTATTCGCCGACTCGTTAATAAAGGTATAACACACTTCAGGTACTCTTAGGTGAAGGTATGGAGCTACATGATACATGTCGGTTATCGTATTAATTAAATATTTACACCTGTTTGGTTTTATTTAGTAAGAGATGGGAAGAGAAAAGGAAAACGAAAATACTTATTTTTCATGTTTGGTTCAAATGAGGAGGGAAAGGATCCAACTTATTTTTTTACATTGTTAGACATTAAAAGGAAACAGAAATAAAAATTAAGTTTATTTCACTTTCCTCCAATTCTCCTATTTGGGAGAAAAGAAAAGGAAAGAAATGTAAAAGATAACTTTCAATGCATAATTCCTTCCGGTTCCTTTCTTTCTCCTCTTATGTTTTAACCAAAATGAACGGAAATGTTAATTTCCTTCTTCCTTTCATTTCCCACATTTCTTCTACCAACAGCCTCTCAAACTACTTAGTCCTTCAAAAATATTAACAAGTAGTTATCCACGGGAAGATTATTAACTTTATAATCTCAAATTCAACCTAAGTTAAGATTAAGACATATGATACGACATTTACACTATTCACATATTACGATATATGGGGTTTTAAAATTGTAATTACATTACTTAATATAAAACTACTTTTAACTGACTATTTACAAGCACAACAATTTGATCCATTTATTATCTCTTTACTTAAATTAAACTATTGATAACTAATAATCAATCAATCTTACGAATAACCATTTTAACAGTAGACTCACTGTAGAGCCTAAGAAACAAAATCCCTACTCCTTACTTGAATCAAAAATTGGAACTATGTCGACAATTGACATAAACCAATCTACTAACAAATAATGAACGCAACTTGTTTGAATTAGATTGGAAGCATTAATTATTGGAGACTCATTAGTCGCTAACAAATCTAATCAACATAAATGAAGACTTATTTAGATTGATTTGCTCTTCTA
>SNQN01001413.1:53661-96340 GCA_008642245.1 Bassia scoparia
GTTATGCTGACATCACTTGGCTGGACGAAGGCTGGTGCCCTCGTGGACACAGGTGGACACAACAACTTCATGGACACAAAGAAGCGAAACGACTTGGTTTGACCATCACCAAAGAAAGTTCAAAAATGAAGGCTGTCAACTCCAAGGAGAGGCAGATAAAAGGCATTACCAAACAAGTGCCGGCAACCGTGAACGGATGGCAGGGAAATTAAATTCACTGTCACCGCATAGATGATTTTGACTTGGTCTAGGAATGGACTTCTCAGAAGCAGCAGAACATGGGTGATACCAGTTATGGACTACTTGATCGTGGATGGCCCAGACCACAGTAGTAGGTCCTCCAAAAGAACTCCTCAAAGGCGATCAGCTCTCAACAATGCAGATGTAAGCCTAGCCAAAAGAAGACCCATGAAACACAGACATCATGGAAGAAAAGACACGACTCGCAGCAACGACAAAGCGCTCGCCCGCAACAAAAGCAGAAGACTGAAGCACCTCACAAAGGCGAAAGGCGCAAAGGCGCAGAGTACAGAGAAAGAAGACTCCAAAAGCAGATCCAGCCTGAAGACAACGCGCAGCAAAGAAACAAGGTTCAGATGGAGTTTTTCCTTTTCCTTTTGAATGTTTGTAATCGACGAGGTCGTCGACAGCTTAAGTGGGGGAGATGTTAGTGATCCGACCCTTTTTCATGTATTTTCCTAAATTTAGAGTCTGCGCCTTGTGGGCGCTTCTGGCGCGTCGCCCCACCAAGTCCATAGAATTAAGTCTTTAGAATGCAATACGGTCTAAGTCCTCTGTGGGTGTCTCCTAGGGGCAAATGTATTCATTTAATTTAACCTCTTTAGGGGGAAGGTGATATATGAGAAGAATATTTCACACAAGCATTCCTCCTACCCATGTTAATGATTTAATGCCTTAATACCTTTATAGATATTGTGCTTGCATTACATTTTTAGCATTCCAATCCCAAAGTCCCAAACTTAGATACAAATTCCCGAGTCCGGATCCCGCTTGGGCCCGCTTTGACGTAGTAGGCCGTCCCAAGCGCCCGGACGCCCATTTTAAAAGAGAATCGCCTCACGTTGTTGTGTGCTTGTGAGGCCCCATTTCCGCAAGAAGGCTTACGTTTTCGCTTCCAAAGGCTAAAGCTCGCCGCACGCTCCAGCGTCAAAACGCTAGGACTGTGACACAAGGCCAGCACCTAAATTCTGATTTTTTGGCCAGAAAAATGACATTTTACACCTTTTAAAAAATCATAAATATATCTTGGTACCTCCCCCTCAAAATTGATTTATTTGGGGTACTTCCTCACAAAATGGCATATTTCAATGGTTTCCCCACAAAAAGTCACAACAACAAAGCTTAATGAAACCAAAAGAGGCCAACCAAAAAAACCAAATACAATTTGCTTGTTTGATCCARCATTATTTTTCTTAACTAAAGGATTTCAAAACCACATAAAGGAGCCAAAGGAGGAGAATGGCACATTGCTTTAGTGAAAACCTAGCAACCCTTATTACTTATCATTACATAGGGTCTGGTAGGGAAACAATGTAAAACTTGTCACATCTCATGGACATAAGCTGATGTGAGAATTCAAAAGGAACCCTSAAATAGAATAAATATGCTTTTTTGACACAAAACTAAAAAATATAACTATCCATTGAAGGTAGGCCTTTCAAGAGTGATTTGGACATCTCTTTATGTTAATTGCATATCCAGATTTCGAGATCCCCTTCTAATTATCGAAATGTTTCTATTATAAGTATAATCTTATAGTGATTCGCATAAAGTAATGCAACCTTTTAATTAGAGGAATGCTAATGCTAATTTCACTCTCAACCTTCACATCCATTTCTCACTCAGAACATTAGAATATGATTAAACTTAGTGAGGATATGGTAACATGTTGTTTAGATATGATAACCAAATGTTATATGGGTCGTACCTCTTTTTTCCCACTCTCATTTTCAAGTTATTATGCATAATTGGCTTATCATATCTCCAACATTTTATATCCCGACAAAGTTTTATCATATCTTAATGTCGCGAGTGAGAAATGAGAGTGAAACCAACATTTCACTTTTAATTACTCCTCCGTAACGGAATAAATGCAACATTTGTATTAGCATCCCTCTCAAGATGCAAATAAGCTAATAGTTAAACAGTGAATTAGTGAAGTGTCCCAAAAATAAAATGAGGGAAATGATATGGCAAAAATAGGACAAAACAATTAGCAAAAGTGGTCCAAAAATATGTAATTTTGCCATTAACAATTTACCAAAGAAGAAAGTTGTACAATTGTTGCAAGCTTTTTGTTACACCCAAATACTAGAAAAGTATTGCAAGTTTTATGTTACGGGGAGTATTATTTAATAAGCTATCTTAATAATAAAAGTTCTTAGAATAAAAATCGGATGTCATTTGTAAAATAGGTAAGATCGATGCAATGTCGCATAATAGTTCAGTGTTTAAACAATGATTATTTCTAAAGTAAACAAAAATCCTCTTCCTCTTTTCTTCCACACTCCCTTTTCTCCAAACATCATTTTACCCTCATCTCCATTTCACCACTTATCACTTCTCTTGGATCACCATGTCCTCTTCTTTATCGACAAAACCTACTCCAATATATAAAAAGGCTTAAGGCACACAAGGCGATTGGATTTCCTAGAGTCTTAGGCGCACTAAGAAATCATAAGAAAATCTAGAAAAATCTTGGAAAAAAGAAAAGGTGCGCGTAAGTGCGCCTTAGGATGCGCTACCTACACTTAGCCAACATTCGTCTTGGCAAATTAAGCGCTTACCCCCTATCGCCTACCCCCTAGGTGTGCTTTTGCTTTTCCAAACAGTGACCTATTGGCACCACATAACTCTTTACCCGATCTTGTTGTTTTTCACGTTTTTCCATCGTTGGCGAGTTGGTAGTGCTGTAATTGTTGATATGGGATTGCATGTAGGGGCTTTGATGGAAAAGTTGTTAGGGTCGATGGTTGTGATTTTTTTAAGGTGGGTGGTTGGTTTCGGTAACTAACATGGAGATTTCATGGTTGTAGGTGAGAAAGTTAGGTGTTTTGATTAGTGGATGGTTTCAAGTGGGTAGTGGTTTTTTGGTGTTGGTGTGATTCCAATAGGTGGGTGTGTAAGGTTTGTACGAGTGGTTGGAGACACAGTTAGATGTTAATTAGGTGTTTAAGATGGTCAAATGGGTACAAGAGAAAAAGGAGAAAAAAAAAAAAAACCACCAATTGTTTTGATTACCAGTCATTTAGATTATTTAAGAACTTAGGTAAAATTAATCAAGAGGTTGAATTATTTATTGAAAATCGCTACAATCAATCAAAGCCTTAATCGAAAAGTACGTCAAATACATGCACCAAAAGTGACAATCTTGTTCATCCCCTGCAACCAAAGACTCATCCTTATAAAATAATATAATCTTATGCAACTCCGTTTACTTCACATCTTTTATAACTCCTTCAACAAAGTCATTTACAGTGTCATTCTTTCCACCTTTTTGGATTGTCCATGAATCAAACCATCAATTCACCATCATACATCCCAAACCAACACTCATGAAAAGCTGCAACTTCTTCATATACTAACTTCACAGTGATTCTATCCCTTAGAATGCTTCCCCTAACTATCTTAACATAGGCATCACACACCTCTATAACCTCACAAATTTTAACGAGCTTCTCTTAGAAATGCAGCATTTATACCATAGAGCATTTTGTCCCCATCTGATGAGTGACATCTTAATCAATATCACATCATTTAAATGTTTAAACCTCTAGTGCCAAAACAGGGGTTAAATAATACAAAGCATTAACCAACCTCTAAATCCCTTGTTACGTTTTGTGTCAAAATAACAGTGTACTATAACTAGTGAAAATGAAAACTTCGTATAAGTGTGAGTTTTGCTAAACAATTAAGGGAAACTTAGTGAAACAACCCAAAGGAGTTTTAAAGTTATTTTTTGGAAGCTCTATGCCAATCATATACAAGGTTAATAGGACAAAGCATTAACCCACCCTCCAATATGGAAGTTAATGCTTGCTAGGTTCTCTCAAATTACATTGTACATATGCCACATGAAAATTTTGTGTAAATGGTTGAATGTTGTTAAACCTTGAAAGGAACGTACTGAAACAACCTAAAGTATTATTTGCAACAGCTCTTTGGTTCATAAGTTATAATTTTAAATGGGTCATCATATGTGATTGAATTTTGAAAAGGCGTGCCTAGGCGCTAAGGGTAAGCGGCATAGTTTGGCCTAGGTGAGGCTTTTGGCTAGGCACAGATGAGGCGCACTTTTGTTTTTTCCCTTTTTGATTTTTCCCATGACTTCTTAGGTACACCTCACTTCAATGAGGCACAATAAGACATGCCTAAGGCTCTAGGAATCCGATCACCTTGTGTGCGCCTTATGCTTTTTATACATTGTGTTCCATATAATACCGAGTTTGCAAATACTTAGGATGATGTGGTGCATCAAAATAATATGGGATTTGTTTTCCTTGGCCATGAACTATTCTTATCTTGTTCAAAAGAGTAGTAAATTACCAAGGTCAAGCAAGTCTTTTCGATTAATGCTTTATAGTTTACTTTTGCATAAAATAAGTTTTTGAGTTATATTAAATGGTCAGAGCCTACAATCTTTGAATATAATTTTCATGAATTTACCATTTATAGTTCAGTGTTTGGTGAAATAAAAAACAAGCGAATCCATGCTCACCGAAAATTCGCAACACATAGCTACATTTTCTCAAATGGCATCCCAAAGTGGCTAACTCCTGAAGCTGTTTCGTAAAAACAAAAAAAAAAAATAATAAATAAGTTATGATGAACTTCTCAATTCGAAAGAAAATCACACATTTCCTTAGCATCATCTCAAGAAGGACCATCATAACATTATTCTTCCAGAGGATCCCGCTCCCTTGTATCCCAAGGATCACACCGTGTAAGGTGACATCAATTTTGGTAAATGTCAAAACTAAATAAAATTACATAATAATAAGAAATAAAGCTATGTTAAAGCATATGATCAAATTCAAAGAAGAAAAAAACTCACCAATACCGATCAACAACGCAAGGAACCACTTCAATGACACCTGATAACTAACAAACAATCTCCCTCTTTTATCCTACAGCCAACAAAACACCATTGAAACAAAATTTAACTCATGAGATTGAATAATGTTTAATATACCAATCTCTCTCTTTTATCCTACAGCCAACAAAATTTCACTAGCAATGAATGAAATTGAAAGGAGCATCAAACCTGTTCTTCTCGATACGCGTAATTCTCAATGACTTCATAATCAAGGCTTTCAACAGCACTAGAATCACTCTTCTTGGAAAAACCGACCTCATCATATTCACCTTCCTCTGAATTCGGCAATTGCGACCAAACTAGCCTCGCAGTTTCCATACCATTCTGAAAATGATTCGACAACATATTTCTCCCAAATTTGTCCCCGTATAAACCCTAATTTTCCAGCTTTGTTCTTCAAAATTATGTTGAAAATTAACAAAATTGATTGAAGTAGTGAGATTAGAAATCGAAGAGTAGCAATACATGCAAAGTGAATTAGAATTGCGATTAAGAATAGAATTAAGAGTCAGATGATGATGGAATTTGGAGAGAAGCAGCTAAAGCCGCAACTTCGCAAGACGCGATGTCTGTCTCTCTCCTGGCTGTGTGGTTGGGGTGTCCGCTGTCTTTGGTTGCTTCTAAATCACGACATAAATGAATYACGGGTGTGTTGGAAATATGAGTGTTTTCAAGTCCACATCTGCACCGATGAGATGCTATGTCGTGACAAATAAGACTATTGATTTGAAAACGATAACTTGACACCACCTTGTATTCGCCGACTATTCGCCGACTCGTTAATAAAGGTTTAAACACCACCTTCAAGTACTCTTAGGTGAAGGTATGGAGCTACATGATACATGTCGATTATCGTATTAAATTAAATATTTACAGCCTGTTTGGTTTTATATTAGTAAAAGAAGGGAAGAGAAAGGAAAAGAAAATACTTATTTTTCCATGTTTGGTTCAAATAGAGGAGTGAAAGGAATCCAACTTATTTTTTTACATTTGGTTAGACATTAATRAAGGAAAACAAGAAATAAAAATTAAGTTTATTTTCACTTTCCTCCCAAATTCTCCTAATTTGGGAGAAAAGAAAAGGAAAGAAATTGTAAAGAAACTTTCATGTCAATTCCTTCCGGTTCCTTTCTTTCTCCTCCTTATGTTTTTAACCAAATGACGGAAAGTGTTAAATTTCCTTCCATTTCCTTTCATTTCCCACCATTTTCTCTCTACCAAACAGCCTCTAAACCTATCTTAGTAAGTCCTTCAAAAATATTAACAAGTAGTATCCCAGGAGATTATTAACTATATACAAAAATTCAACCTAAAGTAAGATTAAGACATATATACGACATTTTACACTATTCAATATTTACGATTATAGGGGGTTTTAAGAAAATTGTAATAATGTACTAATATTTAAAACTACTTTTAAACTACTATTTACAAGCGACAACATTTGATCCATTTCATTTATACCTCTTTACTTTAATTAAACTATTGATAATATATCACTCATCTTACGAAATTAACCATTTTTTTTAAGCTAGAGCTAACTGTAGAGCCTAAGATAACAAAACTCCCTATCTCCCATTACTTGAAATCAAAATTGAACTATCGTCGAAATTGACTATAAACAATCTAACTAACACAAATTGAACGCAACTTGTTTGAATTAGAATTGGACAGCATAATATTAGGAGACCTATTAGTCCTAACAAATTTAATCACATAAATGAAGATTATTTAATGATTTTGCCTCTAATTTTAAGCAAAATTATAATGAGCTCACCTAAATTAAGGACTACTTCACTATAAGTTATTGAAAAATAAACATAATAGGAAATCAATCAGTAGTATATAAAACAATCTGAGTTAAGAGAAGACTCATTAATATACTCCCAAGAAACCCGAATAACCTCACTTGAACTCCCGCGATTTAACCGTCACTTCTCAACCTTGGAATTGAGACTAAGCATTCCCTGTCAATGGCTATCTTCTTCTTACCAATTGCTCCTTACGACTCATTGAATTCCTAGCTATTTGTGTGTGATTTTCGGCTAAGTTGTTGTTTTTTTTTCGTCATGTCCTAACAATAGTAAAAAGGGAGGATGGCAAGTTATTGTTTCATAGAAAATGAACAGTGTTCGGACCATTTGTAACCCTTGTGAATCTCAAAATTACGCCATTTTCGGTTTGTATGATGATTTCTGAATTCATAAACTAGCCTTTTTGCTTACTTCTCGCCCTTATCTTTCTATCTTCCGTTCGATTATGCAATCTGTTCTTTCCCCATTTCCTGAATCCACATTTCACAATTCTGCTTCTTGTCTGTTTCACTCTAGATATCGCCAATTGAACGATACAATCGATGGTAGCTGTTGAGGAATTCCTCAAGTTTTATATAGAGAGAGATGATCAATAGCAGAACACAACATATATCGGAACAAGGAAACAGAAGTGATAAAACCCGATATCCGATATATGAATGGTAGTCACCATCTGAGGGAACAGAAGCAAGCTTGCACATTTTCATAAGACACTGTGTTCGAGCCTAGACAAGCTAACAAATGATAAAGATTAGGTTCTCAGCCTTCTGCAGAGGAAAGGCATCAGTTAATCCAGACTCTGGGCAAAGATGTGTTCGCATGGTCTTACAGAGACTGGCGATAGTTTAAGTGATGATGGATTTTCTCGAGAAAGATTGCTAACTTGTCATTGAAGGGAACAGCTGATTACGATAACGATAGCTTGAGTGCCATTAGTCAGGGCAAGAACCATATGCGTCATGACGAGCTCGCAGTTCCACAATGTTGACAGTGAAGCTAATATTGAAACTCGCTAGTAAAGAACAAGTCATATATCGCATCTCTAATGATTTTGGACAAAAGAAGTAGTAGATGTGAGGATGAGAGGTTGTTGCACATTTAAGATAGTGCATTAAAACCTAGATTATTCCCAAAGACCAAAAAGATGTGGAATTCCTTTGCTCCGAAAGAATAGTAATGTCGACCAGTACATGAAAAGAATGTGGTAGCTCGTCAAAGAATTAGAATAGTACGTTAAAGAGAAGATTCTCAGAGTTGTTCTGTAGTAGTATTGCCTAGCGCGAACGACTCCGAAGATGTTAATTTAAGAGTTAAATCCTAAAAAGCGATTTTTCGACTAGAATGATAGATTACTCGCTCTTCTGTATGACTGCATCGAGACAACATAGGAAAATGAAGAACACTATCAAGTGCTTAACGTGTGTGTTTGGTAAGAGTATGTATGTGAACACTTTCCTGGTACAAAAGCTGGAACAGAAGCATCCAAATCACAACACCTGACTCTCAAATCCTTCATGATGGATATGAGACAGGAAGCTGTGGTAAACTCAATAAAGATGGCTGAACAGACTTAAGCTAAAACGAATAGAGGATAGAGACAACGCTGCTTTCATGTCGATTCAGACACAAGGGCGTCCTATGTGGGATACATATGTCTCTATAGAAAATATTTCCAAGTATTTTGGAAAGATTATTTGCCAGCTAGAATTAATAAAGATGGATTTTATATTACCTTAAAACTGGGGTATAATATCTTGTTCGATGCAAAAGATCTTTAGGATAAAAACGAAACAAGATAATACTTTTTCCATAAAACCAAGATCTTCGAACTCGGCGTTCGACTTGTATATGAATACGTCGCCGGCAAGATGACCACATTATATTCGCGAAACAACTAGGCGCGTTGCACAGCTAATAATATAAATATACGTCCTATAACCCCTTAACATTCTATACTGCATAACGACCTCCATCGCACGAATTGTCCATATAAAGAGAAAAAATTACTGTGGTGAATATGAAAAAAACATGTTGAATACGAGAAAAGACTGATATTTAAGTATACAATACCAAGGCAGTCAAAGGAACCGACGAAGAGCAATTCACAACCTCGCCGAGCTGTCATCTAAAGAACATATAGTTTCTCTCGAGTTATAGCCTTTTTTCCCTAACGAAATAAAATATACAAAATCATGAGGCCACAGAGAAAGCAAAATTGCTTCCTAGAAATAATAGGTGCACATCAATCATGCGCAAGTTAGCGTGGTGATGAGGCCTATGGAGTAGCTCTTGTGTTGGTTGTGATTCAAAACGCACAAAGTCTATGTGACTATGCACGAAACGCTTGTCAGCGAGGCATGCTGGAGAACATATCCAGGAACGTCTGAGTGTGGGGTGTGCTGCGATTTAAATCAAAGCCATAGGAGTGAGGGTGCACACTCACGATAACGCACAGTCGACTAGTCCCTTATTGTACTATAATATCACGAAGAGAGTTGAATTCTCGGAAGGATTTAAAATGTAAAGTTGGAGGAGGTAGGTCTTAGCAGTCGAGTCAAGCCTCAGCAGCAGAGGTTTCGGTGAACCTCCTCGAATTAACTAACTCTATGGTGTGTTTCCGTTTGTTTAGCACACCTCATCGTCTTTCGCATAGTCATATTAGTACAATTCGCACGTTGAGACCCGATAAAGGAAACAGCACGCCCATGGTGTTAACGCCTAATGTAATTGTCTAACAGTCAAGACACTAG
The DNA here is from genome assembly GCA_008642245.1 of Bassia scoparia. Taxonomy (NCBI): domain Eukaryota; kingdom Viridiplantae; phylum Streptophyta; class Magnoliopsida; order Caryophyllales; family Amaranthaceae; genus Bassia; species Bassia scoparia. The sequence goes on from SNQN01001413.1 coordinate 63,342, forward strand.
CTAAATATGGAGAGATTAGGAGTACACAGTCGATGTATGATGGACTGTACACATCTTCACAACCCTCCCCAGCCTCTTTCTACGACGTATCTAGAAACCTCCAGTCATAACCTGGGGCTCTTTGATTTACCACTCGTCGCCATTTATCCGCGCTAGCGCTCACTCTCTCTTCCTTCATCCACATATTCCCGAATAATTTCCGCCGTCGTTATTGAGCCCGGTTCAAATCTTTCGCCGCCCGCTATAAATAGCGCTACGGCTCTCCTGTGATCGATGGAAATATGACGTCTATGCGCTGAACACGCAGCACATGACGAGCGGATAGAGAAGAGATTAAAGAATGGTGCGCCGAAGTTTTGATGAAGAGTAATTGGCACAAGAGCGGCAATTAATGAGAGGTTGGTCCGCCTCATGCCGAAACCTACAGTGAGCGGGAGGTAATTGCCCAACAGCAATGAGATGGAATCTCAAGAGAGCGTTGATTGCTTCACATCTATATAGTTTAGTATGGGTCGCAACGGTGTCTCATTATCGATTAATGGGTCGCTGGACGGCAGGACTATTTCGGGTTTGATTATCCTCTCCGAAATAATTAGTATGGTCCTTCACATGTTCTCGCATTAAAAGAGCTTGGCATAAGTTCCACTATGAAGCTGATAGTCAATGATTTCGCAATCCTCTTGAGGGTGCCGAAATAACCTTTGCTATGAGTCCGGCGCCTATCAAGCTTGGGCGAGGAGTTTTTAGGCTTCAACTCATTCCTGCATGTCGATCTCTAAGTATGTAGTGCTTCCAATATATCTATATGGCTCGACTCATCTAACGTGTGTTAAGTTTTAATGCCCCTTATTGTTTTTTCCTTGAATATCGATATTGCAGTTTCCAAATAAAGGATTTCTACGGCCAAACACCTTCGCCTCTATGGCTTTTCTTTTCGCGTTTTTTTATAGAGCTAGAAGTTAAAGATCAGAAGATCTTTGGAGGTTAACCCGCAGAAACGAGGAGTGAGATCTGTTAGTTGGAGAAGTGATGAGGACGGGGGCTTGTGTTTAATACTATGTTGATTAGAATCTTGAATAGGTGATTCTTTAGGTCAATATCACTGAGGAAATTGGAGATAGATCGGAATGTCAGAAGAGTGTCTAGTACTTCCACTGAGACTATTCAATATCAAGTGGTCAATAAAAAATAAGCAAATAGTAGAAACAATGGGGGCAAGTCTGCGAAAGAATTGGAGGGATTTTAGATTATCAGAAGGAGAACCAAATCTCTGACTGACATAGATGATTATATCCGTAAAACTAGACTTTCAATGTTACAAACAACGCAGTCTAGAAGATGAACAAGCCCTGCAGAACCATTTGAGGGTTGAATCAGCCATGAGTACGATCGGCATCGAGTGCAGAGATGGATTGTTGTCACGCGGAGTAGAGTACGAGTTGAGAAGTTAGAACGAAGAGAACACGTTTTGTTGAGTACATGTCTGTAGTTCACGCATAGATTATGCTCTGGGAAAATGTTGGGAAACTAATGTCCATGGTCTGAGAGGTGTAGGGAGGAGTTAAATTTGAGCAGTTTCCTCTCCATGTAAGACGCATCTAAATGACAATATTGGTCAAAGTGAACTCTGGAATGATGAGATTTCAGATGTAAGAGTAATGGGTATAAGTATAAAAGGGGTTGAATCAAACCTTTTACATCCGATGGATCCATAAGAAGTAGATGGACTGGATAAACATCAAGGGATGTGACAGAGGGAGTAAACGGTGAATAGCCAAAAACAGGTGGGCTTTAAGAACTATATCGTTATAATGAGAGATGAATTTGACGATGTGGTGAAGTGGAAATGGGAATGATGATTAAAGGAAATTCATCCAACAGTAACCCTTCTAGATTAACTCAGGTTGAAACGCTCCATAGTAGGCAGCTTTAGTCGAACTTAATGACGATATAGGGAAGAGCCAGATGCCACACGAGTCTCATGTCTGAGTATGAAGTGAAGTTTTGAGGATCAATTATGAGGTGTGGCCGATTAATTAAGAAAGAGTGACAAGGATTGGCCTGTTCGTTTATAATGATTGTTGAAGACGGGAATGAGCCTTGGTATTCACATACTTAAGTTCTGCAAACAATGAAATACCCCCAAGCTCGAAGAAAAAGCACAAAACAGCCCCTAAGCGATTGGCATCAACTATGGTGCTACACAAGGGGAATTGCAACAAAAGGAGACTATTATTTAGTGTGCGTGTAAATTTTTATCAAGGGTTTGAATTGTTGAATTTGATTGTTTTTCATTGCTAGGGAGATAAGATTGTTTTTGATCAAGTACTTGACATGGTGGATTGTGTTGTATGCGCTAGAGCGATCAGATGTGAACTGCGATTTGAAGAGGCGAATTGAAGCGGCGTTGTTTGGAATCATGTAGCAAGGCGTGCAATTGACTAGCGGCGATATTGGAAAGTTGTTGGAATAAAATACAATGTGTGGTTGAGTTTAAGATTATATATATCATTGGCTTTACCTCGCTTGAGAGTTTAATGCGCTTAATTTCATTGTGAGATACAAAATCCGATTGGTAAAAAGGACTGTCCACGACTAATGTCAAGATAAGATTTGATCCGTCCTAAAAGAATGCCAACGAATTTTAGACAATGAGCGATTTGGCAGCATGTACCTTCCATCCCTAACTATATACCAAGTGTTAAATTTCGACGCATCTCCGAAGACCACCTTGGCCTTAATAGTTCCCTATATCAGTGATATTGCGGTGAAAACATTTGGCACATTATCTGAGGAAAGCACTGAATTGTAACCGTATGCTTCGCAACTGGATAGGTGGACGTCCTTAGCAAGAGAAAATTCAATTTTGATTTATCAATTGCCTTAGTCTTGTCATTGATACTTTGGGTGACTTATTTCACCTAGGAGGTGATAGTGGTATGGTGTCAAGCCATCTCTGGACTATCATGTTTCCTGTGAATTGATGAGGCTAAAATGTGGCAAAGTTCATGATGAGACAAATATTGTTTGTCAGCTTTGGGAGCTGACGTAATTACATAGTAATTATCATATGCTGTACAAAAAATGCAAATGGAAAAACGACCATCTGTAATTTGTTTTCAGCATATGGTGCTTCAAACATGCATTCTCCAGTATAGAACAGTATAGATTTGAACCCTGCTGGGAGTTAGTCTTAACATTGAATTGAGCAAAAGAAACTAACAGGACGATATACCTTCTAAACACTATTCATTCTTCGGCCTCTAACCTCAATGAGCAATATCACACAAATCCTCACGAAGCACCTGAGCGAAGGTATAACCTCGACAAAACAAAGGGGTCACCCACAGATACAAAAGCCCAGAGGAGGCGGAGAGCGCCGGATGAAAGAAGGGCAAGCAGCCGCAGTCGCGCAGAAACAAAATATGTAAAGAGACGACTACATGCTACCCGCCAAAGATGACCCGATTCTTCAATCCGTAGGGAGGTATTAGTGTGAGATCGCACACGAAATGCTCCATCCTGAGTTTGTGCTCCTAAGATAAGTGGAACTCGAAGAAAATATCCAAATAGTCAGGAACATACGCTAAAGGGAAATACGACCAGCCATCACGCCAGCAAAATCACTGGAATGGTGCGACTTGGAACATGAAAGCAGTTCAACCAAATTGAATTGGAGAATCCGAAGTACAAGGCTGGGACACGACAGGCATACAAGTACTGAGTCATGCGTAGTTAGGAGCAAAGGTCGCGTCCACTTTCGGATAGACCCGAAGTAGCGGATCTAACGAGTGATGGCTGCAAGTAGTGAGTCGTGAAAACCTAACAACCCATCCTTTCCCTTGGAATGAGTGCCTTCAAGAGAGGAAAAAGAGAAGCGGGCACGCTCGGCCTGAGGCACGCTAGCAGCAGCTATTACAAACGGACAATTCGATGCGACATAAGGTGCTATCACACAAATATGCGAAGTGCAACGAGGCAATTTCACAAAGGTTTAAGCCTCTCATGTAACATATAGAAGAAGGAGCATCGCAATTGGTGCCTGCAAAGACATTCGTAGCTGCTAAATAAATGTTTTAGGACCGCTCTCGTGCAAGTTCCGCCAAAATTGGGCAGGTCCCTACATTAGTTGCCGAAAAACATCTTATCGTGGAGGGGTCCGTGGAGGTTGATAGATATGAAATTGGCGACGAGTTTCGGCGAGAAGACCTCTATCAAACTAATACTAAATAATAATGAGGTGCTGATGAAGTAAGCTTGGATCATCAAAGCGTAAACTCTATAAAGACCAACTATGATCAAACAAGATATATTTGTACCCTTCACGGACGGCTATCAGGTAAGGCTAGAACCCTGAGCCACGTTTCAAACGCACTCAAGGATTTCGCCACTGACATGACTCACGACGTAGGCCGTTGTATTGAAGCACTTTGATCGTATCGGCCACAATGATTCCTCTTTCTTCTGTAATGAACGGCGTCACCACTGCACATCTTATGAGATATTACCGCTATGTGGTGAGGTTTCATGAACCCTCCAACACACCAATATTTCTCTGTGTAGCTCTTCAGATCTACACTAGGCCTGTCAGACATGCAGGTAATACTATGTATGCAACAAATAAGCAAAGCAACATACTTCTTATTATCTTGATCTTCACAACACATTCTAGTATTATAATTATATTAATTGGACCTGTTAAATAGCATATAATATATATAAGTCAGACGGTTGTTTCGTATTAAAATTTTAATTGAGTATCGATTTTATAATCATATGCTAAATTTAAGTGATGTATGGATTTGTAAATATTATATTAATATTGGCTACTTAGACTGAAAGGTCCTGCTAATAATTATAGGCTATGAGATAGCTATAATTAATCATAGTCGAGCGTGCATTTATCCTAATTTCGTTACTGTTCGTTTGCGAGGTACATTTGCCACCACTTGCACCTTGCTTTCTCTTGTCCATTCAACTTGCTCTTATCCACCGACTTGATTGTATCACTCGGCATGACTTGACCATAAAGCTGTCTTCCTGCTATATCCTTGTATTCTCTTGTTCTATTAAAGAGTTTCTAACATTAAAGTCTCGCTATTGATCGTTGAGAGTACTCGTAGTACTGGGATTTCTTCTTGATGTTCTTATTTTGATGGTGTGTGAATGAACATGACTGAATGGATTCCAATACATAACGACTTACACAAATTAATCAGAGTTTTTAGGGACAGACTAGCATCGCGAAGCTTGTTCACGCTAATACAGTTATTGACATACAGTCCCTGGTCGCACAATGCGGTCTGATCGCTTGTCCAACCGACCATAGCCAGCTATTGGAAGATGATGTTTTTTAGTTGTTGCCTTATATGACATCCACGAAATAGCTTGTCTCTAATTAGGTTTAGTACTTAAGGTGCAAACCTAAAAGAAGCTTGGGCAACATTTAGATACCTGCTTGAAATAGGTCGTCTCAGTCTTCTTAACAAATGTTGTTACGTTCCATAATCGCAGCCTAATCCACTTGGGCCTCAGAGTTAAACAAACGTATAGCCACGTACACTAGCAAGTAATATGGGCTATTGTGTCATAGTCATCACTCAATTTTCAAACCCATAGTGAAAGGCAAATAACGCGAAAGGTAGAGTATCAACACAAACCATCGACACATCACATTTCCAAAAAGATCTCCATAACCTGATTTGCACAACGATCTAATAGGACGCCGTGCTGCCAATCAATCCTTCATAGATCTACTTGTCTCGTGCAAATCTCATTGCATCTTTCAATGTATTACTGTTCTCTATATCGCGAATGGAGAAGTGTAACATTTGCTTCATTGAGTCAGGCCCTGTCCGATGTAATTATCTCAATTAACGCGTAATCTCAGGAAATAGTTCTCCTGTGCATACAACTACATCGTTTCCTCTGCCATACTGACCCGCATTATACATCTGCCATTCTATAACACTGAAACACGGCACAGGGAACAATACTCATATGACAAGAGATGTACATACAAAGTCAAACCGGAATTCAAAAGTCTATTTATTATAATATAAAAGTCAGCAAAAAATATACGCTGTACAATATCAACAAAAAACTTGATCTATGTCGCCATACAATTATCTTGCTCTGTAATTGAATCGCCAAACCGTACCGGAACAACCCACGCTGATCAACTAGGCCAATTGCATACTTGACAAATACGGTTCGGACACTTTTGCAACTTTCGAAAGGTTTTCACTCAATTTTGGGGTAATTTTTGCCGTACTTTAGCCGGCCTATTTTGCAAGACGGGGGGCACGAGTTGTTGTAATTTTCGAACTAATACGACCTGAGGAACTCATAAAGTGCATGCATTCTATGGTGCTTCTTCAGCATAACGTATTCAAACGCATCGTAGATTGTCATTGTTTCCTTGTTTTTCCTTTGGCTGTGAAGGAGGTCTAGAGTAGCTCAGAGCGCATCAACACTAAAGAACTTAAATCAACCATGTGACTCAATATTACAACTTTTCCAGACAACCATGCATGTACTAGAGTAGTGTACTTCGCCATATGTGGGCGCATAAACTAGCACATACAAATCACAATCTTATACAATAGCATTACAAGTTGAATCACTAAACAAAGCAACAACATACATATACCATGAAAATATCAGCAAATCGCTACTCAATTCTAAGTCACCACATAATCCAGCAAACAATAGAATGGAATCTGATCATGAAGCTAAAGGTTTATATGCAACCAAGTTCAGCCCACAAACGAAATTTCCATGAACATTGCAATATTGCATATAATGAAGGAAGACAGGTCGAGAAGTTGGGACAATGTAACATAGCAAAGCCTAGCATATCACAACACACGACGCCGAAAGAAGAAGACTAATCTCTACAAAATGGAGCTAAAAGATCGTTTGGAGTGCTACTAATGGATAATCACTTGAGGCTCGCACAACCACCAAATTAGTCAAAAAGTGAACAATACTCCTTCGTACATTTCTCGTCCGACATACTCGACACACCACCAGGCGTCATCAAATAGAGAATCAATATAACAAACTAAGCTTACTAGTACACACAGAACGCAATAATTTACACAAACGCAACAACAATAAAAGGGAAACTCTCTTGCAAGGCCAGACACGAACAAATCTGCGGACACGGGAAAAAGGTCCCCGAGAATAAAGAGCATGAAACAGAGTAATAAAGAGACAAGAGAACGAGAACGGGCTTTCTAGAATAAAGTTGCGGCAAGGGAAAAAGAGGCTGTTTATTGTAGTGAAAAACTTATCTCATATATATCACAATAAGATACGCGAAAAGGCAATATTCACGTATGTGGCTAAGCTTGGAACAAGGATAAATTCGTACAAAAAGTGTAAATAAAACGAAGTGTTGTAGCAATTACTAGAATGATCCTAGATCTAATCTATAATGTTCAAAAAGATCCTACACAAAAGACAACAAATTGCGTAGGTACTAAAATCCACATCAAAACATATCTTGGAGAGCGTCACCTCACAGAATTATGTATACACATAGCATTTTCTAGAGGTGCCCATTAAACAGAGTCCTTCCTCCAAACCCTCCCAGCTATTATAGCAAAAAATATCCAATCAACACCACAAAACACCCTATTACGGAGTACTGCTTGATATTCTCACGACTAAAAGACATAAAGAATAACAATACAATAAATAGAAATGCCACCATAAAGCATGTACACAAAACACCTTCGGCGAGTCTTCGAATGGTTTTCTGCTTGAGAGGTCAGCCCACACGCTACGGGAAGCAGCACCACCATTGTGAATGAAGTGGGACGCAAATCTCAAGCGAAGTACGTCTTTCGTCAACAGCAGTCGTACCATCTTCGGGTCTACATGATTTCTCCTCCAACTCTTCATGCTACTACTCTTTCTTTCCTCTGAAACAAGAAGCAGATAAGTGCAGTGAAACCACGCGACTAGAATCTTTTTTCGGAGTCTAAAATGCAGACTTGTCAATCCCAGACTTTCATCTCTGAGTCAAACCGAAACCCAGAAAACTATCTTAACAGAGTCTATATGCGTATTACTTACGAAACTTTTCTGAATCACACCCGCTGCCAAACAAGAAGAAGAAGGAAAAGTCTACAGACAAAACCAAAACTACCATTACAGGTCTCCGTAATCGGTACAGAAATCTCGCAAAAAGCAAATAACCGCATTAAACAGTATTTTCTCTTCGGGTCCTGCGAGCATCTCTCCTCGTGTTGCACGTCGCGTAGTTCAATTGAAAATTTCGCAACCAGCATAACTCGAGGCAGTTTGCGAGAAATGATTCTTTTCGATAATTTCCCGCTCAAGGGGAAACTTATGGACGACCAACACCTTTCAATCACTTGTCCAGGTGTTGTATGGAATGTATGTGGACGTACAGAATCGAATGAAATACCACATCGGTAGCCGAAAATCGTAGAGAGTTTGCAGCTGTTAAAATCATAAAACTATACGCGAGCATGGAACAGCAATTCATCACGCACGATGGGAAAAGGACCGAAAGAAGAGTCGAAAAGACTCAGTGAAGGGGAGAAGGGAGAGGAGCATAATGACATACCCACTTTTATACTTACCCTGAGAAAAGAAGAAAGTGAAGGCACTGGACTGGAAGGAGGCGAAAGGAACACGGGTGAGGGGAAAAGAACAGCATTAAAGGAACGAGAGGTATGTCTACAGCTTGTGCCCGAAAATGGTATGGTTGTCATTTAATGCACACCGAAGTATAGGAGTAGGGCACTATAACACATGTCAATCCGAAGAAAAGCTCGATAGGACTTAATGAAAGCTACCCGTAGGAAGCATCTCTCGAAGACGCGAATACAGAGCCTTCCGACAGAGGTTTTGTCTTATTTTGTTCGAGTCATTTATTCTGTCCTCAGAAGTGAGACCAAACTGTTAGGCAATCTCTAATTGGATAGCGACCGTAGGTTGAAATAGACACCACATCGATTTACCAATAAGAAGATGGCTACGGCGCTTCGCAAAAGTGTGTGTAGGTACTAGATGCACCTAAGATTGCATTCTGGGTTTCAGCTGCGCGACGCCGTGCTTATTAACACGTCCATAGAGAACCTTCTACTACCTGATTGTACTTTTGGTTTTTCCTTTTTGCTTTTCATGCTTATGTTACTCCTTATGCTTTCTTTCTCTTTCTTTTAACTTGTTTCTCATGTTGCCTTTCATAACTGCATGGGCTTCTTTCCACTTGACTAAGCTAGGCTCAATACTCCTTTTCCTTCTAATTTTCCTACAAAAACAAAAACACCATTTATGTATCAATTTAATGAAATAGGCTAATAATAAATAATGAATAAAATAAGGCTAAAATTATAAAAGTAATAATATTTAATAAAAATATCATAATAAGGTATTAATAAGACTAATATAGGGACTAAATATCATATAATTATACACTTATCAATTTCCCCCACACTTAGCCATTGATACGCCCTCATGAGCAAACTAAATAAAAATAACCTATAAAAAGTAATAAATTACCTAGACCTGATCTAACTGCGGGCCGGGCTGGGGAATCCGGGCGGGCCAGACTATACTTTTTTTGCCCTACCAAACGCGGCGTCCGGGGCCTGATTTGCGGCGTGATGGAGTAAAAGGGAACTCACGGCGTCGGCAGAAGCTGCCGCTAAAAGTTTGTAGGCTTGGTCGCCTCTCCGTCCCAAGACACCTTAGAGGACGGCATTTACGCGTGTGATCTTTGCGTCTCTTTTAGCGGACCGCTGGACCTAGTTCGGGCGCATAGCTTCTACTCAAGGAGTTTAGTCTCAAAGTGGTGGGCTGTCTGTAATACAATGCACATCCGCTTCAATTACCAAAAGTGTCTCCAAAAAAAAAGAGAGTTAATTTTGGCAGCAAACATAGAATAAGTATTGAATATGGAGTATCGCGTCAGTATGAGTCGAGTTGGATTATATGGATTTCGCGCTGAGAATTGTGCTAATAGAAAGTTGTGTCGCTGTGTGGATCTCAAATGGAAATATTGCTATTGAAATTACATGTATGGTGGGGTGATAATCTCGGAAGCGGTATTGCAGCCCAAAAACAAAGGATCAAGTAAAAATTAGGGGCAAAAAAGTGTGTCTTTCTGTCTATGTATTTTAAAACCATAATATAACAAAAATCACACATACATTCTACAAGGCGTCTTTCTACTTTTTCGTCCGCACTGGAATTTTAGGATTTTTTAAAATATTTATATTGGGTGATCTCCATAATCTTGTCTCTTAACCTTTCATTTGCGCGTGTCACGGCCTGGGCTGCGCCGCCGCGGGCATCCAAGTCATCCCACACACTTCCATACCATCATAATTTTTTTTCTTCGGAGGGGCCATCAATTCTCAGGTCATTACCCTTTACGACAATATTACTTTCGTGACATTTTTTTACATTTTTCCCTCAGGTGTGTTCAAATTTATTCACGTTACCATATTTATCCTACGTCACAGTTATTTATATAGAGAAACAAGAAATACAAAAGTACACCAAAAAAGGATACTCCGCGGGAACGGCTTCAACGGGTAGTGATAACAGCTCCTTATTCTATAAAACATCATCTAGAACCAACATTGTCTGCATAGTGGAAGTCAGACGAAATTGTGTGGCTGATCTCCATGGTTAGCCGTATCGGAATGAATTACAAGACCTTGTAAAGACCACAACTATAAGACTTGAAATAACACGAGGATAAGATTGCGATGAAATAAGTACGGTTTTCTTTGTCGAGAGGATTTTGTGTTCAGACGGCATAAAAACCCTAATATCAATGAACATAAAGAATAGACTTTAATAATACGCTAAGCAATTATCATCACAGCATAAAATGGCTTTCCTGCGTAATAATACTGAGAGCACGAAATACGAACTCGTGAGACGTCAAACTAAATAAGCGGCCTAAAGCACCCCTAAATTGTGCTGTTATCGAGAGGCAAAGGAGAGGGCTACCTTAGGCAGATAATAATATAATATAAACGAATAACGAATTGTTGCCTTAATTGACGTGTATATATAACCAGGCAGTGTACCATATCGCTTGGCGTATTATAGAAGCCCGTCATTGTAGACTACAAAGCACTGCGTACACTTTATATTAAACGCTAGCTATACTCTGTTGTATTCTCTTATAGCGTATCACTAATCTAGGGTCGGGTTCGTATGTTCAATCGCCTTCTGTTGATTACTCTGTATCCCCATCACGGAGACTACGCCATCAATAGTATGTGACTACGTTAATGACCTTGGTCTTGTCCTTGGTCTTGAATATTACCATCCCACACATCACTATCCCGTAGATACTTCGAGATTGCGACAACTTAAGTACCACACGCTCCACGCACTACTATTCTCGTCGATTCTCTCACTCCCCTCCTCATCAATAACGTATCAATCAAATCCATCTTCCTACGTCATGGTCTTCTCAAAGGAGTACCCGATACAGTAGCACTTCAACTAGTATCTTGTATGCTCTTTATTCGCCGTTATTTCACGACAAGCATATTATCAAGGTATTTTGTATTTTGCTCGATTTATTTAACTTTGCACTTTTCTGCTTCACTCAACACTCATCACTTTCCTTTTTTTCGTATATAAACAAATGTGAGATTATACTCAAATTATATATCAGTCTTATCTTTCGATATTGCAATATAATTAAACAATTAAACGCAATGTAGAAACTCACTATTTATAGATCATTCGTTTTTGTGTATGGCGTTACACTTATGGAATAATTCATGGTTGACTCTTCACTCATATGTCAAAATTATATTGCGAGGATGTTTCCTGAGATGATATCGGAATGATGCTAGGGTTAATAGTCGAGTCATTCATTAGATTGTAAGTTAATGAGTGTATCTATTATATGATTAGAGCACTTGTCATAAGATTAATAGGAAAATGAGAAGTTTTTCTCTTCCTCCGCATTACCATACCTCGCATTGAGAAGCTATATGCGAAGGACAGAAGAGTAGTCGCGAATGATCAACTTCAGCTGGTCGTTCATTTATTATATATATCGTATTGTTGTTAGTGTTGAGATTGATCTCTGTGGATTGTAATGTATTGGCTATATAGAGTTAAAGTCCTCACTATTGCACTTAATCAAGGTCGGAAATTATTCAAGAGTCTCATATTATTTGGTCATAGTGTTGTTATTATTATCAATTATCGAGCTTATACATCTATATAACAAGTAGATTGTTTGAGTTTATTGATTCCAGTGGGAATGCTATAGTAAGGCATTCTATTGTATAACATATTATATTGATTAATCTCTCTAGTAATTCACGGAGTATCGGCATTTCACACTTATGTGTACATTAGGTTGTGTTTTAATATTATCTACTTCGTCATTCAAAAAAATTCGCATTTATAAATAAAGATCTCTCCTTATAGCTCATATATTTTTTGGAGAGTAATATATTAGGGTGAGTCCAATCGTCTTAACATATCTAGATATTTGTTATTATATTATAGGATCTAACCTGTTATGTGTCACGGTTTGTAATAATCTTAGTATTTATAGTGCCAAAAATAGTGGTTCCAAAACATGTAATATAATATCAAATTTCAACCAATATAGTGCATAAAATGGTTTATCTAGCATCTATCTATTTTGATCATAATCTATTATGCACTCATAGCAATTTAAATTCGACTATAAGATATCATACTTGAATCTTGCTACTTCTCACTACGAACATACTCTAAAATAATTATCTTCGCAAATGAGACAGAAAAAAAGAAGAAGTGGTGGCTTAGGTGGTTAAAACACTGTCTTATCATAGCTAGACTCTTTAGGGTTAGTACGGCGCGTTCTCTGCGATAAATGTGGACCTTAACTGGTGTAAAACTTTATATTGTGTAATATGTTCTAAATAGTAAAGCTAAAAGTTATTTTAATGGTGGCGCTAGTATCTGCAACTTGATAAGTAATAATCAATGACATAAGTGTATAAGTGGCAGCTAGAGCTATGATACTAATATGATAAACTCACGCGTAGTATTAAATGGGCGTAAAATCTAATCGCAATGAAGGTAACAAAAATGCTATCATGTCATTAGTTAACCTGGATAGAGAAGGTCAACAGCACACACAACTATAGACATAAGGAGAACATTTAGGGACTGATAGTTAAACAACGTTCTGAAAATCGAAAGCAATGTGTCCCATGTAAACACACTCGGGTCTAGCCTCCGAGAGAAGGTAGCGTCCTTATATGCGTTAAGTTCGTGGAACTGAAGAAACTTGTGGGGCCCCCGTTTATACATGGTGCCTCAGCACACATGAACCCGTCTTTTCAAGGGGCATCTAGAAACAGCAATTTCTGCTCTCTCGTCGGGTCTATAAGAATAATCATTCACCAATTCTCAACTAAGGGAATCGTGCCAAAGAAGGTCTGAGAGCTCACACCCACTTACTTCGAAACTTGTGCAAGAACACACTAAGATCATACATAGATCCAGTCCATGTCTCTTTATCAAACTCTAAAACGTCTCTACCAAATCACACACGTTCAAGTGCGGGTTCCGTGGCTCAAGCCCACGCAAAGCCTTCTTGATAGCTATTTTCACCGTATTAGCTTTCAAAGAGAACTACGTGGGACTGGAGCTCAATCCAGGCTAATATACAATTAATGCTTTGAAGTCAATAGGAAAGATCTCCAAGGCAAAAATTTCAGAAAGCATGCTTCATATAATGAAAATAAAATCAACTAGAAGTCATGTGTTTAACTTGAACTAAAATGATATTTCTAGTAATCCAGCGTGGGGAGGGCTGACGGCAACACTACCCACCGACTCTACGCACATGTGTTCAGTTGATCATATTTCAGATTAAGTAAACAGGATTGTAATTAAAGAGAGTTCGGCACATTCTATTGGATGTCATGTCTATATAAGGAATAAAAGGTGAAACGCTCATGTCGTAACACAGCCTATAGCGCCTAAATATAATATGCATTGATCACGAACTGATGGATATGTAAAGATACAGTTACAATTCCATAGCTAATACAGCTATCATGACGGATGATGGAGATAAGAGTCAGAGAGCTATAAAACTAGGCGGGTTGTCAGTGATAGAGTGGCGCGCTCAATACAATGGTGAGTTAGACGACAGATGTACGGAACAGATTAGGATAGATGATTAAGGAACATTCTCAAGATAAAGACTTCTCAGATATGAAATTCAATTGTTACTTGAATAACAGAATCTATATTTTTCCCAATATTACGTAGTATTTAGTTTTCTCAGCCTAAGTCTGAAGAAGTAAGTGTTGCACATTAAAATGCAAATGCGGTAGGCTACGCACCTATATTAACTTGGAAACAGCCACAGTTGTATCGTTCTACCTTCTGCAACCGCTCTTGACACGGTCGTGCATGCAAATCAGACAGCGACGACACACATTATAAGCTAATGAAAATGGCGCTTGGTCTGAGGTACTGGGTTCTGAGCGTAATTCGCAGTATCGATACCACACTTTTTAAGTGTGCTTATATGGCACGAAACAGTGTTGGTTATGAATGCATTTGATTCTGTTGTGTGATGTAGTATTCGGTTGGCGTAGAAAGACAGGAAGACGACGCTTATAATAGAGTAGAAAGTCATCTAAGCTACCCATATATGTGTTGTTATTCAAAGGTGGGAAGAGCAGATATAGGGTGAGGTGCTAGTAAAACGCAGGGGAGGATTTTTAGCTATAGTGTAAAGAGAGATGGAAGATTCATGAGAGACTCGAGGTGCAACTTATTGTAGGGACAATACGCGGGGTTACTATTACATATTCATTTGTAGACGCTATTTTGCATAATTTCCCCCTTTTTTTCTCAAAATTCATTTTCACGCTCGTATCTCTACAAAAGTAACATTATCAGACTATGCATAACATATACGAATCCATGTCGCTCAATCTTTCTCTTGTTGAGTTGCTTTAGCTTAGAATGATATTATTTGCTGGCATATCACTAAATTTTGCAGCAAATTTACAGACAGTTCAATATGTACTGTCTCTATAATACCTTTTTCTCACCACTACAAACTCTTGTGGTGCGCCTCTAAAGAAGATTGCGAGCGCTCTGCTCCTAAGTATACGAATAAAAATCTAAGATCAAATTTGAAGTCCATAAACGTAGATTTCGCAAAAGTCTTGATCGTATGTTTCTCTGATTGAAATATTGCTTTACCTTGAGTACTTCAAAAATTTACAAGTTTTGAGCGGCACTTCAGTCGGCTCAAACTTGAACAAATGCTTTGTCAATCAACTAATTTTTCTCTTCTCATGCTTCCTCGATGGGTAGCGCGTCAAGATCGCGTTATCTTAGGCCTCTGTGCTCTAAACTATGGTGCTGGACTTAGGATGATGCGTCGCCTTCAGGTCGACCATAAAATGTTGCTTAAACTAATTTTCTTAAATTGTCCGCCCTAGAGACGTTTCATGGATGGGTAAGCCGTTTCCGCCTATCCAGCTAGACTAAACTCTTG
The DNA here is from genome assembly GCA_008642245.1 of Bassia scoparia. Taxonomy (NCBI): domain Eukaryota; kingdom Viridiplantae; phylum Streptophyta; class Magnoliopsida; order Caryophyllales; family Amaranthaceae; genus Bassia; species Bassia scoparia. Next base: position 78,886 of record SNQN01001413.1, read on the forward strand.
AAGGGTATCCCTTAACACTCCTCTCCTGTCACAAATGTCTCGTGCCTGTTTGCTATGGGCCTTCCCCATTTTGGGCACTAAACATTGCGCATCTTCCTTTGCGCTTCACGTGGATTCCATTTCCCCCAACTACTAGGGTCTCTCTCGCAAATTTATATGGAGAGGCCCCTAAGTGGTGTAGAACCTCAGGGCTTTTATTATAAGTTCTGTATTTTTCGTACATAATGTGAATTGGGTGGAAAACTACTTAATTCGTATAATTTAGCTATCTAATCTGATATAGATTTGGTCTGCTGTCATACTGTGAGTTATGCTGTTTTAGAATCCTTTATTTGCTTTAGCGAATCTCATTTTTATATCAGAAAACAATTATTCGGACGATTTCGTTCTTCAATTAGCTTGATTACAAAGCAAAGGAATCATGGTCAGGTAATTCATTTCTTTCCCCCTTATTTGGTTTTGATTCAAAAATCTGTTTGAAATTGCAAGTCATTTATTGTTGTTCGGTATTTGATTCCATAACTCGCTAAATTCCATTCACTAATTGCGCTAGACATTGAGGTTCAATTGTCAGGTAAATTCTTCTCACTTTTCCCTTATTTTTCAAACTAGATTTGTTAATCTAAAGCTGATTTTCATATCTATTTGATATGAGAAAACAAATTTCAGGAAAAACTTTGTGAATTAGTTCACGCCGTAGTATTATAGGATTAAACTAAAAGGAGAATGGTGGGTAATTTTGCAAGGTTCTACAAAACCTGTATTGGTATTATTACAGCGTGAGTAACAAATTGGCAGTATCCTAAATTTCCATGTCCTACATTATGTTCAGTGTACTATCTCTCTTTTGTTGACTTCTAGTCGAAAGTGAATTATCTGTAATTTATTATGAATTCATACGCAAATTTTGAGTGGGTGGCTTATATCCATCATCCACCCTGGAGGTCTAGAGATGCCACACCAAAACCTAAAAGAATTCCAGATGAGCTGAAACTGGAGAATTACACGACTGATATTGAGATCATTACCACAACAATTCTGTCTGGGGCATATAAGGCATTAGAAGTTATTTGGGTAGTCTCTTGTTTAGAGATGAGTTAATGAGCCTACAACAGTTTGAGAGAGAGACAAAAACTAATCCACTACTTAAACTCTTGGTATTTTGTGCACTATAGTCTCCTCTGCAATGTACTGTCAACATCTAACATTGATTCATTATCAATTCATTTCTTGACCTGTACCGCCCCATGGCTTTTTGGTCTTCATTGATTTAGTGGATTAGAAAAAGGTATCTAACATATCTTAATATGCATATCAGAACTTGCGGGATTATGCGTACATTCCGTATTAGACGAAAAGTGTTGAAGTGTAGACCGGCGATTCCTGATGCGCAAGTGCCAGTTGGCACGAAACGGTCTGGGGAAGAAGGATCTCAGTTGGTATAGTCCACATTGAGGAAACCGTTGTCGAAGACAATGGACTTAGGCACGCCATAGCGAGTGATGAATAATTCCTAGTCAAGAACCCTTGGACTCAAGCACTGAATGACTGGTTTCTTCATTTTGTAGGAGTTCGCCAAAGCACGCTTAACCACCACACTTGGCGCTGTAATTGTTAAAAATGGACGTGCTTCGGTCTGTAAACCACACTTATCTGTTATAAAAGAAGAAAGATCGTACCACTTTTATTCGGTCCGGCGTGCACTGTACTTGATCGATGAATACTACTTCCGTCCGGAGTGTAATGTACGTACACCTCAATACAACACAGTAGCACATTAGGTAATTTTAACAATTTTTAACAACCAGTTGGAGAGGAATTATCTGAGTATCATAAGTGTTACTCACCGAGTTTTAAGGAGACACTTTGTTGTGATGACGCTCATAATTTCAAATGTAGTTGTGATAACTATGCTTAAACTTGATTTTGGGCTTCCAGAATAGAATTTATTTGTGCATCTGCATTATGTTAGGAGCACTCTACACCTTAAATACAACTCATTTTTACCAATTTTGTTCTTAGCCTCAATTGGCTTGCCACGTACAAATCCGATTTTCTTTAACGTTCGAATGTTCGCGTCATAACGCAAGTATATTAATTGTATCGATGAATAGGTTAAGTATATTAGGAGTACTTGTAGTTTCAAAGTGCATTCGTCTTCGTTGCCGCAATCGAGTTCAAAACTCCATAATTCATTGAAAAGTTGTCTTTGTTTCCATAGAGAAGATGTAATGGGTAATCCATTTGATTATCAGCCCACTATGAAGATCAAACATTTGTTGTCTTTTCCATGTCGACTCCGTTTGTTTTTGCAAAGTGCGTATACACAACCAATAATTTCGGGACTTGAGATAGGAACATATACTCTATGGATAGCCAATATATTTCACTTCTGCCTTCATTCTTTGAATTGTGTTCATATGGCACTGGAATAGCAATTAGAATGATAAACATGGAGTATAAGAGTAAGATATCAGCTAAATGGGCATAGATGTTCGCTAGCTTACGCCATTCCAATACACAAACGATCTTCGTATTAAAATCAAAACTGGCTCTACGAACGGTCTTACCGCTAGAATTTACGTACGAGTAACTTAGCTTATTATTGGGATCATATAAGTTTTGTGATGTAGATTCTTTTTTTCAGAGATTTATTTATTTCTGATTATCTCATGCAACCCTTTTTCATCTCTATGTACAAAAGTGTTCTCCCCTATATCAGAATTTATTATTGGATTCAAGTTTTACTGGGGTATACCTCACGCTAGCTCATCTACACTCCGTTGGTTTGTTTGTAGCTCTACCACAAAAGTCTACCTTGGAGAGGTGCACTGGTCTCAGTGCTAGCTCGAAGACTACAAGGGTTGGCTGCCTCAATCTGCAATGGACGAGATATCAATGGTTGTTCGGTCTGGTGATTGTTTTCGCTGGGACAGGTAGTAGTGGTTAGCTTGCACTAGGTGAAAACTTCTACTAAGCATCGTCGATGCGTTTCCGTGGATGGACTTGATTTTTTCTCCTGGACATTGAGCCGTATTTTGTTGAGTGATAGTAGTAAACTTGATTTCAAATTGCATCTTTTCAAACTACTATTGTAGAGGATATTGGAAGCTTGTTTCTGTCTATCGCTCTTCTACCTTTTTCTATTGAGTTATCTATTTCCTTCGTATTAAAAAATAGTAGCCACTGATAGCTACACTTACTCTGAGATGAGAATCTAAAACAGATGAGTTATAACGCATGAATTCTTGGCGTAATGCCTTAACATAACCACGCACTTTGCAACTTTCTTCTATATACTTGCCCTCCACAGAAGTCGCTAGCAACGGTTTGATAGCAAGAGAAAGTTTTGGGGTCCTGAATGGTGAAAAAAGTAAAAGTTGTGGATCCTAATTATACCTAACCCTCAATCCAATAGTTACTGTTGACATTAGCTTTGGTAATTTTTGTTATTATGTGCAATATTGCAATATTACAATTTAAGAGTTACACGTAATAATATCCTTTACGGAGACTATGAAACAATAAGAGGGCCCCTACCTAACCATACGGGTTCCGATAATTTTGAGGAATGTATGCAGATAGAAACAGCATCGCCTCAATACGAGATAGGTCTAAACATTCGCCCGTATGACGTTTTCGCAGGGCTAGAGAGGGAGCTAAGTGCGTCAGATTTTCGACAAGGATTCCTAAAATGGTCTGGTGACTAAGAGAACAAAAACTTATGCTTCTACCGTGCCTTGATATCTAGCCTTGCACTTCGGGTTCGTACTCTCTTACTTCGGTATGAGTTTGCAAATCACTCTCAACCCTTAGCTATTCTTACTCCACCACATACTCTAACACTCCATATCCTTCTGTGACTAATTATGACTCTACGCTTTGAGTTCATAATCTGGTACTGCGCTCCTTCTCGTCTGTCGTGCTGATCTCGATGTAGTACTCAACTAATCTTCTCTCATACCATTGATGCAGCTAAGTTTCAACGGGCGGAGCCCTCTCTTTTCTTGGCCTAGAGCTCTCAATCAATCAAGCAGTGTACGATCTCTCCTCCCATAACTTTCTCTCTTCTCTCCATCGCATGTCATTGTGATCTGTCACGCCGTCACTTTCTATCCAACGCACTTTAAGCAAGCGACCAATAATTCATTGCCTTGATTCCTGGCTTTTATGTAGTATTTTCATTATTTTTGGTGGTACTTTAAAAATATGGATGGCCGTCTCCTTGACTCTTTTCTACGCTGGGCTTTCTTACTTTGTTAATCACCGTGTTTGTTGTTGTTAGATCCATAAAAGAGCGTCCATGTCGTAGCAATTAGTACCTTTCAAGGATGGCACGGAGCTGATTACACTAGTTAAAAGTTTCTTCCGCTTCCAGCCGGGGCGCCTTAACTAATCCTTAGGAAGAGATTGCAAAGCGTCGCCTGTCGCTGCTTTTCACACTTGACAAAGGCCGCAGCTCTCACCTAGCCTCTTCGCTGTTATTCCTAGAATTCGCTTTGGTCAGCTTTTCTTGCATGTGCCGTCAGGTCGTAAGAAAATACTTCTGCTATCAAAACTCAGAGTGTTAGTTAATCTGCCGGTACATTTGGGTCAGAGAAATTTTGCTCTTAATTTCCAAGGTGTCGCTGTAGATCTTCTATAAAAATCTGGATAATCTGGGGGTTCTTTTTACAAATATCATTACCAATCATTATTTTTGCCATTTCTAGAAATTTTTTTCCCCATTTTCGTTCGTTGCGTATGACATATATTGGTCGCTAGTCAGATAGTGTTCTTTTATATACTTCATTTTTAATTGTCGTGTTCGTTTTTGTGGCGGTTGATTTAAACTCTTTAATACATCTGATCTGCGCTATTGGCAGAGTGTTCTAAGGAAATCCCTGCAAATTGAACTTTTTTGTCCATGAGGAGTAACGGTTTTTAATTTTGGTTTTCCGAAATTATGGGTTGTACCGTCACATAGCGTACTCATAACTTACATATTTCTCGTGTATATGTCAAAATATTTTCTACTTGACATCTAATTGTGCGCACGACGCGCATAGCGGTATTGTGAATTCTGATGGATGGTCTGCTTGGAATCTTGTATTCGCTGATATAGCAATTAATTCTTTTGTTGGAGCTACGTACATTGAGTACCTTTGTTTTTTGTTGTCTTTTGGAATGTAGTGACAAAGTCCATTACCTATGTATTAGTAGTTTACAAATCGTTTCCTTATGGAATTCAAAGCTGCTTGTCGCTGAGAGTATTGAGTTATGTAATAAGAGCTCTAGATGATATGAGGGTGCGCAGAGTGGGTGGCGATAAAATCTCGCCTATCAAAGAACGATTGAAATCTGGCAAGATTATACAATTGTAATAATATTAATGAACCCATGGTGTATTCATGGCTCGCTTGAACAAATATAGGCTTTCTTGTCCCTATGTGTCTTCTGGTCTCAATACAAGGCGCTCCAATTAGAGGATAAGTGATAGTGTGATCAGACAGCTCAATTGAATAGATGTCGCGATCAACTAAATCGAGTTCATTAGCTATAGCCCATACGCAAGTGAGTACTAGGTTCTTGTTAATACCCATGCACTTATATACTTAATAGTCTGGATGGATTATACGATGTTTTCAGTACAGTGGTTAGTAGGTGTAATGTAACTTAAAGGGCTATCTTTTTTGGACAAGTCCTTGTCGTTCTCGACTAAACTCTGTGTGCTAGATTCACCATAACACATTTTGTTCGCTCACAGTAGATAAATATTTGTTTGTCTGTGAGAAAATCTTGACAATCACATGTAACTTCATGAGAACACATTCTCCTAACACAACAACAATACGTCGGATTTAAAGTATGTGTGTCGTTAAAGTCTATTTCAAATAGTACAGATGATCACCCTCCGGCCCGCTTATAGAACAATTTTTATTTCACAACCAGATATCACTGCGTGTGAGATTGGATTGTACCAATAGGATATATTTTGAGTGACTAAAACATCTGACAAACTTGGTAAGCCCATTGAATGATCAAACACATAAGGTTCTCTAATCAATGTTCACCACTAGTGCTTGATCGCAGAACATGACCCTGTGACAATAACTATAGGAAGAGTTCGGGAAACAAAACACGTGTTCCTAACGCTATGCGTTATGCGCAATTTCTTTTTTTAGGCCATCTCTAAGCCAATCCCCTAACATACTCTCTACACACAGAATGGCCGGCAAAGACATCCTTATATCCTCTCTTAAGCAAGTCTTTAACCTCTTGCGCAAATCATGACCGTCATTATCGACATCCTTTCGTTGAGCACACCATACCACTCGCCTATTGTCTAGCATCAGAAATTTTTTGACAGTTTTGATTACGTATCAGCTCAACAATACTAGTATTGACACTCGGTTTTTCGCTCTGCACTTAAATCCCCAATAGAAAAAACGGTGGAGAATCATAATTAAGGTTGTCGACAAGTCATCTTCCATTTTATAGCATGTCCACGGAGCCTCGAAGCAATAAACTGATGTGTCAAGATCAAAGTAGAGAGATATAAAGCACGAACACACACCTCTATACATTGAGTATATGGGAGTAGCAATTTTCTTGATGGGTGTGTCTTCTGTCGCAATGTCACTGGCCATCCCTCTACTAAGTTTCTTAAAAATTTAAAAACTGGCACGCTGATGACGAGTTCATTTTTACTTATCATTTCTTGTAATTCCTTAGAGCTTGCCGTATATCAAATGTAACGCACACCGCTATCAAAAGAGGTACGCAATCAACGTCATTTATTCCGTTTGTCCCACGCTAAGAACAGATGAGATGCTTATTGCGACCGTGTGCTGATATGAGTTTTGGATAGGCTAGACACTCTCTTTTGGTCTTGCGCAGCCTTTGCCCGATCACCACACCCAGAGTTGCATTAGTTGTCTCTTTTTTAATGGATCATGATATTTTGTTTGAGCCGCATGTATCGCCATAATAATTCCCGGGGTGTACACTACTGCCAGTAAATCATCAAACCTCAGACTTGGTCCCTTGGGACAAACCGTCCAGGAGCTTAAAGAATATTTGTCTATGAGGACTTTAGGAAGCCTTTCGTATGCTTTTGTGATCTACATCGTCTCGAGGCATTGTACTCTATTGGCTTATGAGATAATTGGTTACGGAGAACAAAGAGAGGGTTATCTGGGTTTCTTGAATTTTGGTCTCCTAATCGTGATAACCGCAATACGGTGTGTATTAAAAACTAGTACAAGACGTCATTTATCAGTTCTCCTTGATCGACTCGTGCAGAGAGCGGGTCGTTCTGACAGGAGAACATTGACTTTTCGCGAAGGCCTAGCCTTGCCCTCTTTCATTGGAATATTGGAATCTTTATAAATGATGTGATATAACCCAGGTATCTATCGTTGTCATACCTCCCTCAGCCGTGCCAATAACAAGAACAGGACTCTGTATATGAAGCCTAGCTGCATTGTGGTGGAGGACCAGGTTGATATGGAGCGCCAGTTTGGACCAGTAGAGCCGTGACTCCAGGAAGGCGCGCAACACGGCTGATGCATGTCCACGTTGTACTATCTTAGTTTTGAACTGAAATTTGCGCACGTAACTGGCAAGGAGCCTTCCGCGATGCCATTTTGCTGAGCTCTCTTCCTATTCTTCTGCCTGACGGGAGTTTCTCAAATAATCTCAATAACCACTATATCTAAAGTCTGGTGTACTTGATGGCTAGAAGACTATCTTGTTCCGAATCATCATCAGTCGCCTCGTAGCTTTCTAATTCTGTTGGAACAGACACTTCCGCAAGTCGAAATCGAACTTAGAGCTGAAATGATAGGGAACGGACAGGTCTTCCGCGTGTGTTCAATCTACCGTCTCAACTCCCTCCGTAAGTGTACGTATGACGTACAGAGCACGCGCTTTAATATGCCTACTACCTGGTGTTTCTCTCAATGTTTGACCACGCACTACACTGTCTTCCTTCATCTTCGCTATAGAAGGGTGATCAATCAAGATACTAGATGAGTGCAATCGATGCACGTCGTCATCTCTCCTACTGGATCCGCCCGAATTATATGCCTAGATATAATCCACAGTTTGTTCTACTCTGATACCTATCTTGCCAAGTCCAACAAATGAGAACTGAACGAATGGGTTTTCCCTGGTATTGAATTCAGAATGAGTCTACTCCTCCTGCGGTTGTGTCGCTTTCATTCGAGGATGTGTGAGTATATTCATGCGCTTGCATGTAGGAGTCCTTAGGTAGATTAAGTTCATTCTGCTTAGACGCCCATATTGGACCGGTATGCCAAACCCCTGAGTACTTCATCCTACACAAAGCCAGTAGTAAACCTCGACAAATATCAGTCTGTCGATGGTACGTTGGGTATATTTCAAGGTCAGAATGCTCCTCGTTTGGGGGCACACCCTTCCGCGTTTGTGCACGGGTCCTCTAATGTGAGTGGTCTGTTTGAGAGAAGCTAATTACCGCCTTTCTAAACTGTCCAGACTCTCTTTCTCGTAAGTTCTCTCAAATGTTTGCTCTTTTGCCGACAGGTGTTTAAACGATCAATTTGGTGGCGTATTAGGTATGTCGCATTAGGTTGGTAAAACGACAAATTTATCCAAAAAGATTGTTATAGTGTTCATTTGGGATACTTGCAGTCACTTGTACTTGGTTCAATCCTTTTGCTCATTGGAGGGTTTAATTCTCAGCTTATAGTGCATTGAGTAGGTGTTCGATCAGCCGTACTCGTTCTATCGTCTTTGAGAAGATTCTCATTACTGTCTCAAACTCTTGCTTCGTAGACCTGGTACGAGTCCTGCGTGTATTCCAATTGCGGTTGGGTGTACGTGTGTGTAGTGAAATTTCTCTCTTACAAACTCCACCTACACAGAAAGTGTTGCTCTCTCCGTAGTGAAGTGTCGCATCATTAATCTCGGATTACGATCAAGTGCCAGACCTCTTTATGGAGATCATCTAGAGTCGTACTATCGACGGCCCTTCCTCAAGGTTGCCATGTTGCACTGTTCGGAGGATAGGGGATTGTACCACTCATGCCTGACTCTCTCAAATACCTATTTGGGCTTTCTTATCATGCGTGATAAACAAGAGAGGCCATCCTCAATCAATTGGGACACTGAGTCTCTCGAGCCTCTCTCATACAAATAAAAGTACCCACAATTCACTGATCTCAAGTCCCTTTGTAAGCCCTGCAAACCATAACCTTGTATTAACCATATATAAACCATTTCGGCGACACAATTGAAGGGGAGTATTCTCGTACACTGGGGGTACCAGCTCTCGCGATATGAAGAGACTGTCCAGATCACTCAGTTTGTTGACTAGAGTCCCTTGGGATTGTGGAACCGAAGCAAGTCTACAGGGAATTCTCGTTTCGGCTTATCATGTGGCGTGGTACTCTGTGAGACGTAATTTTGAGCATAACAAAGGCTTTATCCTAACACAAATAGGGTTAAATTATACCAACATAGTAATAGGTAATAAAAAAATAACACTCGCTATAGATAATATCTTATGTGATAAATACCCAACTAAAAATAAGAACGCAAGCTACTTTTTTTTGCTAGCCTCTTTATCGGAGATAAGAGACCAACCAAAATTGAAGCTTGAGGGACGAACGTTATATTAGAGAATTAATAGTGGACAACACATAGTCACAACTGAGTTTGTGGCCACCTAAATGGTGCTGAACTAGCTGAGTAGCTATCTTGAATTGGCTAGCATACCTAGATCATCCGCAATGCTTAAATCGCAAAAGGCCGTTTGCTGGGTGGTCAGCCAGCCCTTTAAGGGATATGCAATATTTAGGAAGCCAACCATGTGTTTGCTGATTAAGCGTCCTCCGATATCAGGCAGAGCCCTAGTGGACTCACTAGTTGCCATTAAAGCAAGCACTCATTTTGAATACATTGAGACCGTTTAGAGGAATGTCTCTGATTCGGATAATCAGCTTGGGGGCATATAGGGCCTATACCAGAATCGAATAAAGCGATTCTGAGTGGACCATTGAAGGATATATTACTGACCAATCTCATAGCTGAGTTTTGTACGTATAGGGGCACCAGATGGGAGAGGAATCAGAAATATGGGTCGAAAAGAATGAAGAGGATTCTGTCGTCGTTAGCATCACACAGCCACGTGTGAAGAGACAATCTTCTTTGTGTAATGCCCTACCCTATAGCAGGGTCACTCCACAGTCTAGGTCAATGCACTCAGACACATACTCATATGCCTCTTGTACCAGGTTGCTAGCCACTACCGTCAAACTCCTTTGGTGTGAGCTCCATACCACCCGCACACGAAACGTTCCGAGTTTTGTGGCCTTATTGCATTACGGTCAAAAGAATAAACTGCAACCAGGACCTATGCCCCGCTCGGCGCCTATTTGCCCTTTCCTGTGCGAGCATAGTTGTATCACGCTCTTGCACGCTATACGGCTCCCATGGACCCACGGACGCTCGCTGCGTGAGATGAAAGACCATCTGAGTTAGTCGAAGTGGTTCAATATATTATTAACGAAACTCGTTTCCCCTCTCTATCACATCCTTAAGGGAGTAGGCCTCGTCTTAAGCCATATTATCTCTGGCTCTATAATAACGTTTTTTATTCTCGCAACGGGTAACAGCCTGGGGACACTGGTCGTTCCTGCCCTACTTGCACTAACTGAGTATAATTTTTCCTAACTCGACTGATATTGTCACCGTATGTGAATGACTTTCTTAAACGAACAAATCGAGGCACTTCCTGTCCATCTTCGAAGTCTTGTCTTTTCATCTATATCTACTTAGCGCTCGATTGAGTGGTGGCCTAATTAGTCGCTCGTGTGCTCTCTTCTCTGTGATGGAAATAACAGCACAACCTTAAGTCATTGCTATTCACATCACCGAAATGCTTCGTATCCAATATCCCATATTATGGTCAACAACGCCTCCAATTCACGATAGCGGGTGCGACAAGGTAAGGCCCATTGTGTCCATGATTATGCTTTGTCATAACGTCTTAGGATTTGAATGCCAATTCCTATGCGGCCTTGGGGATGTGTGACTCAACGCGCGGTACCCCTTCAAGTCCTCGCCTTCTTCTTTAATGTACTATATGTTATCCCTGCCTTATTGGGAAAAAATTTTTTTTTCCTAGAGCTTGAGTCATCTTTTAAACTCCTCACACCAGATATGAAACATAGAGTTTTGCGTTTACATGTGATATAACATATGAGATCTTTGTCTTTGAATATCGTTGATTGTACCCGGCGCGCTCTTGATTTCGTTGCAGCTACTTTGATACAAGGTTCGCAGATATGTGTCGGCATTGGTGCGTAGAACCAGTGTTAAGAATAACTCTCATGATAAGTCGTAAGTCTGTTGTATATTAGCAGATCATCAATAGCGTGTTGAAAGCTTCACTACTCACATTACCCTAGACCCCTGGCTGTGCCACTGCGATTAGGTCGCTCATCCTACAAGGACGTCTGCTCATTCTCTATCTCGCAGTATCAGGAAGGAGCATTCGCATCGTTCACATGTCACCATCCTCAGCCATTTGTAGCTTCACCGATTTCTTCAGATCCAGTGCAAACCAGATACGTTCCCTACTACATGCTCCATTGAGCTTACGCACGTCTCTCATGGTCTATAGATTTCTTTTACTACATTCGGTATGCAACGTACCTGATTGAGGAAAACATACTACTATCGAATACAAGCTGCAATATGGAACGACAGAGTTCGACACATATAGAACAGGGCTCTCTCAGGGGGTTCAGTTCACGCAGCCGAACTCTGCATAAGAAGAAATGGTAGGAACATCGCTACCCTAATTGGAGGTCTCAAGAACGAAGTTGTCAAAGTTTGCTTCCACATAATTGGGCTCTATACGTAGCCTACATCCTCCTATCTGTATGGAATGATTGGAGGGTAATAGTTCGTCAGACAATTTCAACTGGCTTCCGTCGCACCCATTCCGGGGCTTAGGGGTTTCGGCCTAGTACTATGAAGCCATGTCTGTCTAAGATATGAGCATTACCTCCATCCAAAGTGACGCTTATCTTCCGCAAAGAGTCAAATAGTGTGATGTTTGTGAGGGCAAGTAACTTATCAGAGGTAACGCGAATAGCAATCGGTCCCTATTTTTTGCTTACACATTAAATATTACCATAACTTTCTTACGAGTGCGAGAAGAGTCTAAAAAGCGCGGATGAGAATCAAGATCTTATCACCTCCACTTAATTCAAATTCTGCACTACCTTAATAGTGAAAAAAATTCGGGCAAGTATAACTTAGATTTGTTCTATAGGAACAAACGAGTCTGGAACACACCAATTGCAATACACAATCTTTGCAGAGGTCCTATCCTGATTTCGTTACCAGTATTCGTTAAAATGATAGATTTAAAATTCGTGATCTTGTGAAAGAAACCTGATAATTTTCACAAAGAAGTGTTAATTTTAACACATTATTTGCGCACATATATTGCGTGAACCTAACTATTGCAACAACACAATTAATCTCAAACGCCATTATATAAATTCACCCTCTTAACAATAAAGGCTTAATATGAAACAAAAACGAGTACTCTATCATGCGATACCCCCTTCACAAATACCAATACCAATTAGGGTCCATAACCTAAGTAAGCTAATTTGAGGGGATGCGTGTAGCCCTTGAGCACACCAACAACAAATATTTGAGATTAAGCAAAATTAATATGAGTATCTATGCTTCCAACAATTACGTAATGGACCGACATCTGCACATCTAATCAGCAATACATGGACAAACGTATAAGCATTATAAAGATGACAGACTAAGCATTGGGATCTTAAGTCGAGAAATCGGACTCATATGCTTCAGTTAGGAGACCACCAAACTTATGGCTTATATAGATGTTTAAGAAAATGACAACTTTACTACAAGGCGCAGGTGCTGAAAAAAGTGTGGTGTAATGGTATGTTAAGTAAATTGGAGAGTCATTGAGGGTACTCACCCATTAAATAACCTAACATGTCCCATCCATTAGAATAAGAAGGGAACGTCTAGTAGGCCCAATACTGTCCAAACATTACATAAAGAGACGGGACACGCGATCAAGTGACATAGATCGCACCAGAATCCCTAGTACGGATCCAACTATCAGTAAAAATCAATACACAGTGTGATTGGCCAACAGTTTAGTTAAACGTCTAATATGACTCTGTCACAAGTCGTTACTATATAAAGAATTGTAGGACTATTCGTTAGTATGGCATTAATTACGTGTTCACAATTCATGTTAACACGATAACGCACGTGAGAGAACAAGCGCTCTAGTGTATAACAATAAACACTGCTTGATCATGTCGAATTGCAATTAAAATCACACGCATATATGGCCGACACACTTAGTCGAATTAATCTTCTTCGTGGCAAGTACAATTTATATTAAGTCGTCCTAGACGTCTCACATATATATATATTAGGTAATTGAGGCACAATACGCTAGTGCCAAGATTAATGGATATTTATAGCATATGCAGAATAGTGTTCCTATCTCATCACGAGTGTAAAACATATATAATAGCAATGTGAGACACTTAGAGCGACAGTAATCCTTATACCTCTGGCTCGTCTAACGTTACGTGTCGTGACAGAATAATTAAAGAGCACTTGCTGCCAACAATAAACGATTTTCATAGGTATGACTGGTATACAATGTGTAAGTACTTTACGCCATATATGTGTCAGCTAAGCGTTATACTACATTCTAAGTACAAGTAGTGCACCTATAGGAATCTTTCAATCATCTTCCCTACCGAAAGACACTTAAGATAATACAGATTATTCGTATGAATTTATAAAAGGATATTAAAACAATTATTTGACTTGCCAAATAGGACAAGAGAGAGAAATGTTAGTTTGTGAAGTATACGCCATCATCAAAGAAGTTGGTTTAAATAGTGTGAACGTAGAATTGGAGATATTATGCAGAAGATTTAGAAATTAGTGATGCTTTTAATAGAATATGGATGGATTATGAAATGTACATAGTAAAGTGCTCATTAAAAAAAATGTCTAAAAATGTTTATAAATCATACTAGCTTAATGGAAAATTTAATAAGGGTCAAATTTAGTGCTACCATTTTCATATATTAAAACCTAAATACTTGTATAGTGACATAAACCCTTAGGTAAATATGATTAGTGACAAATAACTACACAATAATATTCTATAATTTCGACCAAAAAATGACTTAAAATCCGTTAGCCTAGCTTGTAAAATTTGATATAGTAGTCCTCGTCAAAAAAATAAAATATGTATAGAGTTCCGCTTACTAAGTCGTTTTGGTGTAATCGTCGAAACGGTAGATCTGTGTTGTACGCCAACGTTTTCTTCAAATTTTCTCAACTGTTAAGGTGCACAGAAATTTAATATAACCTCATAAAAGTCTTACGATATAGACGCTTGTTTCACCACGTTTCTAGGGCTCGTTTTGGTGTGGATCGCATCCATGTGCAATCACTGATGATTTTGGATGGACAAGCGTGGACGAACGCATTTTCTGTTGCTTATCAGTGGCTGCGATCAAGCGTACCACCACTTCAACAAAGGTATTTCTCCGTATGTACCGAATAAAAAACTCTAATAATTCTTACTACTAAAAATCAATAAATGTCATAAACCATATATACTAACACACGTTAAAAAATACCATATTTATTTAAAAAAACCAAAAAATTATACCAACCATTCTTCACACCTAATATTAAAAATAGAAAAACATTAAACACACAAAACTGAGAATCTTAAACTTTCTGCATGATATTAGTAGAAACTCAACAAACAGAATATATCTATTATCTTAATAGCAATTCCTTACGAAGTGATTTCTTCATCTCTTACCGCAAAACAGACTAAAACGTCAACTCTAGCTATTTCTCTATTCACGGCAAACTTTGTCACACTATGAAATTCTTGATAAATACTCTCGTCCTGCAATCTTACCATAGAAACTCTATCATCTAGAATCAAAAAAAAAGACAAATATACGATACTTATCTAAATGTCTTTATGTCGACTGTAAATAAGGAGTAGTCATTATTTTATCAACAATACTCAAACGAATCTCAGAAGGATAGAGAAATTTCTTATTGAGATTATGAATATATATGTATAATCAAGCCCTAATACTATATAATGTATCAAGAACAAGCCAGCAATTCTACGAATATCAATAATATTTAATGCCCAGAATAGAAAAGACAAACAACTACTAAAGCAGTCACAATAAGGAAAGTATAAATGCTAAATGTATGAAGAGACACAATAGATTGACCATAGCACTTTATAGACTAAACAATTAGAACGCACGTGAAGTTATTTATTGAATTCTGGAAACTGTAAACATAGTTATGCAGGATAAGCACAACTAGTAGTATGACTGATTTGAAGACACAACTTTATCGAATAGAATTTAAGAACGTTCAATAGGCGCACATAACTCTGATTATATCTTAAAGGTGGATCCCAATGTGCATTAACTTAATATTATACACCATGACTAGATTTTTATTGAAATTCATAGTGTGAATATCTAATCTCACACTATTTTGCACACAATTATTCTATTCATAATATATATCTTAATGTAATTATACTTTCTTAATACCCTGATGTATCCACATCTAACCTCATATTTAACTTCCTCACTCTATTTAAAAACAATTCTCCTAAATTATCTTTCTCATGTCAGTCTCAAAAATATTAAAAGTAACTTAATCCTCACATATTACTTATTCTCCTTACAGCAATGTAAAACTTCGTCACTAATCTTTCCTATATTCAGCCAATTTCTTCTCGTCTCGATACCTCCCCCACTACCCTTCAACACAAAAAAAAAAACAATAGATAAAGTTAAGAAATAAATCAAAATCTAGATAGAAAATCAACTACTAGCAATGCTCTATGATCACACGCTATAATCAATAAAAAAACACCTATACGATCAATCTATTAAAAGCACACCACACATATGTTACAAAAAAAACAACCTAACAAAAACAAAACTAAACTTTAAAGTATAACATTATAGAAAGTCCATAGCATAAGCCATTTAGGATCTACTTTGTATCAGATAACAATTCGGTAGCAAATAGGTCACATATATATCTCGAGAGAATGATATATAGTATTATTCACTTTTTATTTTTATATATATTCTATTTAAAGGTAAATACAGAGAATACTTGTGACTTTATTTGTTTTAAGACATATTTAACTTATATTTTACTTAATCTATATTTTAAAATTGTACAGCGAAGTAGTAATCTATCAACTAGGTTATTTTTTCAAAATTCAATGTTACTCGTTAGAGTAAATATATTATAAAAACTACAATAGAGTAACTCAAATAAGAATCCAAATCAAACCTAACACGATGTATCATCAACTTCAAGAAATCTGATAAATAATCATTATATAATTTTATACATAGAGTTATTTAATTTCAACTGTAATATACATTCATTAGAAAAGTAATAAAAAATACCATACAACACAAATAAGCAAACTCAATACAACTATTATTACATACATCAAATAAATAATTAGGTCTGTTCCTATTTGACGAACGGAGTATCTTTTATTTATTATTTATTTCAATATATAAGCATATCAACTACTTTATTTGTTAATTTTCAAATTTTTAATCAATAAGTATATATCAAAACGCACAAAACATAGACCTACCACATATCTTTTCCGAACTATATCTAATATATGAATGTTCGCTAGTATCATAAAAATCAGCAATAAATTGAACAATATATCAATTATACACACAAAAGAATAACTATAACTAATAACTTATTTTATTATCACTCTAACTCAATATTGATATACATTACTTTTCTCTATTAACATTGAAACTGTACTTTTATGTATAATCGAGAATATCATATATAGTCTTTTAGTCGTATTTATTATCATCTCATAAATAAGTTATTATCTATATTATATATCATAAAATTACCACTGTAGCAATATTGCACAGGTTAAAGATCTAGAGTAATTACAATAATTAATAAAACTGTATACAAGAATCTAGCACACAACTCCCGCATATAAGTAAACAGTCCATCAAATACAATGAACTCCACCAAGAAGTTAAATAAAAGGACTGTGTGTCATCACCCTCCCAGATAATAACCATCTTATGTGCGATCATAAGCGAGAAATCTCCTTTTAAGCTATGTTCCACTCTACTCATAGTCAATCGAACCACAAAAGAAACATTTGAATGTGTTACCCTCAAATATATTATCATTGACGAAAGTCCCACATACTGGCACATGCTACAGCCGCTATGGTCACACGTGAAATCTCTAACTTGGATAATCTGTATAAATTAAATGTCAGGAAACTTCCAGAAACACAGAAGAACGCAAGAACTGGACAAGTTCTAAACCT